>JAJTUV010003728.1:0-87770 GCA_021653895.1 Mastomys natalensis | reverse complement strand
TTCATGAGAGAGGCACGACAAAGAACTTCTGGTTTTTCTTGGTGTCCCTGGTGGTACTGGTTTCTCCTGCTGATTAATGCTGATCTGTCTGAGGCCTGGCTGTTTTACACACACACACACAAAACACAACACCCCACATTACAAAATGAAAATGAAAAAGATATGAAAATAAGAAAACTTATTGAGAAGAGGTAGTGAAAGGGGGTAAGAGTGGAGAGATTAATGGGAGTAAAATGGCCCAAATATATTATTATTTTCTTTTTTTTAAACAGATTATAAACAGTTCCAGATACTTTTTATTTATTTATTTATTTTATGAATGTGAGTACATAGTTGCTGTGATCAGACACACCAGAAGAGGGCGTCAGATCCCATTACAGATGGTTGTGAGCCACCATGTGGTTGCTGGGAATTGAACTCAGGACCTCTGGAAGAGCAATCAGTGCTCTTAACCACTGAGCCATCTCTCCAGCCCCATATTATTATTTTCAAATAATAATAAATAAGAAAAAAGAGAAATGAAGGGAAATGGAAGGAAGAGAGAAAAAGCTGGGGAAAAGAAAGGAGGACAGGAATGGAAAGGGACTTTTCTTTTTTTAAATTTATTCTGTCATATATTATATCCTGACTGCAGTTCCCCTCCTTCCTCTCCTCCCAGTCCCTCCCCACTACCTCTTCCCTCCCCATCCACTCCTCCTCCATTTCGCTTCATGAAAGGGCAGGCCTCCTATGGATATCAACCAAACATGGCATATCAAGTTGTAGTAAGACTAGGCACCTCTCCTCCTATTAAGGCTGAATAAGGCAACCCAATAGGAGAACAAGGGTTCCCCAAACAGGCAAACATGTTATAAACAGCCCCTGCTCCCACTGTTAGGAATCCCACAACACACCACTCTACACAACTATCTATAATGTATATACAGAGGGCCTAGATCAGTCCCATGCAGGCTCCCTGATTGTTCAGTCTCTGTGAGCCCCTATGACTCCAGGTCAATTGATTCTATTTTTGTCCATTAATTTATTTATTCATTTTACAACCCAACAGCAGCCCCCTGTAGCTCCCATAGCCCTTCCCCCTTGCCTTCTCATCTGAGATAGGGGAGACCCACCGTGGGTACCAGCCCACCTTGGCACATCAAGTCACTGCAGGACTTGGAACATCCTCTCCCACTGAGGCCAGACAAGGTAGCTTAGTTAGGGGAAGGGGATCCACAAGCAGGCAACAAAGTCAGGGATAGCCCCCACTCCAGTTGTTGGGGACCCACATGAAGACAAAGCTGCGCATCTGCTATATATGTGCAGGGAGGGGGTGGTTCAGCCCATGCTCACTCTTTGATTGGTGATTCAGTCTCTGAGAGCCCCTAAGGGTCCAGGTTATTTGACTGTGTTGTCTTCTTGTAGAGTCCCTACCCCCTTTGGGTCCCTCAATCCTTCTCCCAACTCTTCCACAAGACTCCCAGAGCTCTTTAATGTTTGGCAGTGGGTATCTGCATCTGTTTCCATTGATGACTGGATGGAGCCTCTCAGAAGACATGCTAGACTCCTGTGTGCAAGGATTCTGTGGATTTTCTTGTGGTGTCCTCTCTGGCTTCTACAATCCCTCTTCCCCCTCTTCAGCAGGATTCCCCAAGCTCTGCCTAATATTTGGCTGTGGATGTTTAATTCTGTTTCCATCAGTTACTGAATGAAGCCTCTTTAATGCCAACTGTACTAGATGCCAATCTATGAGTATAGCAGAATAGCATTAGGAATCATTTAATTGACTTTCCCTGCCATTTGTGTTTTGTTCAACCATGCGTCTATAGGCTCCTGGCCTTCCAGGAACTGTCAGGGCTCAGCTCCCTCTGGTAGCATGGGCCCCAAACTGGTCACTGGTTAGCCATTCCCAAAATTTCTGTGCCACCTTTACCCCAGCACAACATGCTGGGCTAATTTTTAAAATATATAAAAGATCTTCACCAACCACACATCTGACAGAGGACTGATATCCAAAATATATAAATAACTCAAGAAACTAGACATCAACAAACCATATAATCCTGTTTAAAAATGGGGTACAGAGCTAAACAGAGGAATCTCTAATGACCAAGAAGCACCTAAAGAAATGTTCAACACCCTTCGTCATCAGGGAAATGCAAATCAAAACAACCCTGAGATTCTACCTCACACCAGTCAGAATGGCTAAGATCAAAAACTCAGGTGATAACAGATGCTGGCAAGGATGTGGAGAAAGAGGAACACTCCTCCATTGTTGGTGGGATTGCAAGATGGTGCATCTACTCTGGAAATAAGTCTGGCGGTTCCTCAGAAAATTGGACATAGCATTACCTGAGGACCCAGCTATACCACTCCTAGGCATATACCCAAAAGATGCCCCACTATAACACAAGGACACATGCTCAACTGTGTTCATAATAGCTTTATTCTTTTTTTTTTTTTTTTTTTTTTTTTTTTTTTTCCCACTGAAGGACAGCGGGAAGGATCGAACACGGGACGGACGCAGCGCCCTAGCGACAGAGCGCGAGCACTACAGCGATGTGCCACCGCAGGCCGGTAATAGCTTTATTCATAATAGCCAGAAACTGGAAACAACCTAGATGTCCTTTAACCAAAGAATGAATGAAGAAAATGTGGTACATTTGCAAAATGAAGTATACTCAGCTATTTAAAAAAATGACATGAAATTTGTAGGCAAATGGATGAACCTAGGAAAAAATATCTTTACTCCACTGTAAGTTCCAGTTATTGGTTATTAATCAGCACATCTATTCAAACACTAAAAAATAAGTAGTTCCAATTTTATGTTTTATTATTTCTTTCCTTTCTTCCTGATATAGGGTCTTACTGTGTAGCCTATACTGGTCTTGAATTCAGTTTGAAGCCCAGGCTTATAAAATCCTCCAACTAGGTATGGTAGCACACATCTTTAGTACCAGCACTCAAGTAGCAGAAGCTGGAAAATCTCTGTGAGTTCAAGGTCAGCTTGGTCTACATAGAGAAGGGTAACACAGTGAGACCCTGCTCCCCATAAAGAACTCTTACAACTTAACAACAAAAACAAACAATGCAAATTGGGCTGGAATGATGGTTTAGCCATCAAGAGCAATAGCTTTTCTTGCAGAGGACCTGGATTCACTGCCCAGCACCCATATGGTGACTTAGAACTGTTGGATCTACAGTTCCGGGAGATATCATGGCCTCTTTTGACCTAGCACTGGCTATTCTTCCAGAGGTTTTATTCCTAGCATCCACATAGCAGTTCACACCTGTCTGTAACTCCAGTTCCAGTGAGCCTGATACCATCTTCTGGCCCTTGCTGGTGCTTCGTACCTGTGATACACATACATACGGACAGGCAAAATAACCATAAACATAAAAATAAAATCTCAAGAAATCGAAAGAATGACACAAAGATTCCATGCACTTCACTCTAAACTTAAGATAAAACACATTTCCTCCTAAATGAAGCAGAACTTTATTATAAGAAAACACTGGATTATCATAATATACCCAGAACATCTGGCTCCTGTTATTTCTTACAGATGTTCAGTCATGTTAATCATTATTTTTGATTGTTTCTATAACCTTCCAGACATGGTGCCACACACCTATAATCCTAACATGTGGGAGGCTAAGGCAGGAAAATCAGAGTTCCAGGCCAGCCTGAGCTATAGAAAGAAAGGAGAGAGGAGGAGAAGAGGGGAAAAGGGGAAGAAGAAAACAGAAGAAAGACAAATGACAGAGAAAAGAAAGAATAGTCCCATATCTGGTGTTTTTTGGAGATGTATCTGTATCAGTGTGATTCAGGTTTAATCCACACAACTCATGAATCCAGAGCTAGACTCAATCAATCCTCTGCCTCAGTCATCCAAGTAGCTGAAATTACATGTGCTTGTCACCATACCTGGCTGACTAGCAGAGTTTTATCCTGTGGGTAGCTAATGTGCTGTGCCTATTAAAGTAACCACCTACATGCCCCTTTCCTTTTGAAGCCTGGAAACTATACCTCTGCCGGCTGGCTGCTTTGCTGCACTTGGACACATGCTCAGTGCCTCCTTGGCTGAGATCTCAGCCTACACAGGTTAGAAGTTTCTCCCAATGTCATTGGCCTCAAGCTATGTGCTATCTAAGCAGAGCACTGTCATGGAAAGTTCCTACTCGGAGGGTGTTATAGTTTCCCACCCTCTTCTCTAGGACAACTGCTGCTAATGAGGTGATATACAAGGGAAGTGGGAAAAGGTCTTAGTTTCAGCCATTGAGTTGACTTCTAGGTTCTTTGTCCATAGAAGTGTGAGAGTCACTAGTCTTTCTGATCCTCTTAAGTTTTTGGTTATTTCTGTTTACCTTTTGAGGTACAGAGCAAAAACCCTGATTCTGGGGGTGGAGGTGGGGTGGAAGGATGACTTAGTTGGTAAAATGCTTATTTGAAAGAATGAAGAACTGAGCTTCATTCCCAGAAGCTATTAATAACAGCCAAGTGTGGCTGCTCGTTTTTGAAATTCCAGTGCTTGAAAGAAAGACAAACAGATCTCTGGAGTAAACTGGCCAGTCATAATAACCCATTTGGAGAGTTCCAGGCCAAAAAGAGAGCCACACATATGAGCACATATGAGCACCCCTATACACACAAGCATGCACATACAAAGTCCTGTTTCTGGGAATCTTGGTTATGTTCCAGCATATAAACATGACACAATCCTTAGGACATTTGTTTCCAGTTTAAAAACAGGAGACCAAAGCTGGTGAAATGGTTCAATAGGTAAAAACACTTGCTGACAACCATGATGACTTGACCTTAATCCTTGGGATCTACATAGTGTATGAAGAGAACTGACTCCCGACTCCCGTTAGTTGTCCTCTGACCTCCACACATAGGCCATGGCACTCATGCATGTGTTTGCATGCACACATACAAACAAACAAGTAAATAATGCAATAAAATATTTTAAAAAGGAATTCTGAGACCCTGTCTCATTCTGATACCCCTGTCTTAAAAAAGAGATGGCTCAGTGGTTAAAAAGCACTACTGCTCTTCTAGACACCTGGGTTTGATTCCCAGCACCTACAAAGTGGCTCACAATCATGTAAGTGCAATTCCAGGGAATCTGACACATTCACACAGGCACCAGGTATTTCAGCAGTACACAGGCATACACAAACAGACAAAACATACAAGGTCTATAACTTTAATTTTTTCAACTTATTTTTAATGATGGTTCTCAAATGTTTTAACCTCCCTTGTAGCTCACCACCCACCAGAAGTAGTGGAAAAGAAAGGATACAGGGGGACTGGACCTGTTTAGAAATGGTTTTCTTTGGAGCAAATCCCATGTGTGTTGTTTGGAAATTGGCAGTTCAGTTCACAGGTTAGCAGTGGCAGCTCAATCCACTCACAAACACCTCTCAGCTACACCAGCAGTCCAGTTCAGTAGAGTTGGGTTAGCAACAGCAGTGGCACTACCTAGGAGAGACAGCCAGGCCTCAGCCTCAGCATAAGTCAGCAGGAGGCATCAGGAGGGAAGCCAGGATAAGTTCTAGGCTGTGCCTCTCTCAAGGAAGCAAAGATCAGCAGAGTTAATTTTGTGGATACAAACAATGTTTTGGTGTACAAAAGTAACTTCTAAATACTTCAAAAAGAAAAAAAATTATCAAGTTATAGAATCTTTGGTTGTGATATTCTAATAAGTAAAATTAAAATATTTATAAACAAACATACAAAATCAACTATAAGCCAGGTATAGTGGCTCATACCTATAATTCAAATGAGACTGGAGGATTGTCATGAGTTCTAGGCCAGCCTGGGCTACAGAATGAGACAACAGCAGCAAAAAAAATGTCCAGGTACACTAATAGATAAGTCTAAACAGTAGCCTAGTTTCTTATGCACAGCTTTTCCATAGGAAATGGGACAAAATGTATTTTTTCTTTAGTTGTTCTATTGTTCTGGTTGCTAAGTCACAGAATAGGAAACAAAGAAAAGGCATGTTGCTATTAGGCCAAAACTGAGTAGTTATGATGAAGAAGCTTCAGGGATTTCTATTATGTTAAATTCCATCACCAGTTTTAAAAAGGCTTTAACAACAGGACACAAACAAATGGGGAAGTGGAAAAAACAAGAAGGAAATTCACTGACCATGAGCATCTCAATTCTCATGAGTCCACTGGGACAATGGTAGGAATGGACAATTCACAACATTTCATGACTTTCCACCATCCTCATAATTCCATCAATGCTTAAGCCAAGAATTGATTGCAAAAGCCTTCATTACTGTATTCATCTCTGAGTGACAGAGACTTATTTTTGAGTCAAAGTTTTAGGCATTGGGGTGCTAGTTCAGTTAGTAAAGTGCCTCCCTTGTAAGCAGAATAATCTAAGTCCAATCTTAAAAACCCATGTAAAAACTGAGCATAGAGGCACATGCTTGTATTCTCAGTGCTTGACAAAGACAGGGGGATTCCTGTGGCTTGCTGGCCAGCCAGCCTAGTCTACTTGGCCAGTTCCAGGCCAGTGAGAGACCGTCTATTATCTAAAATAAAGGTATACAGTACTAAAGAAATGACATCCAAGGTTGCTTTCTGTCTTCCACATGCATGTGCATGTTTTGCAAGTTTTAGGCCAGTCTGGGCTATATATAGCCAAGACTTAATAAATATTTTTAAAGAAAAATAAAGTTTTAGACTTCACTTACAAACTTATAGCAATGGTTTTACTCCACTTAGGAAAATAAAGCCAAGAAAATAATCAGAAATTCCAAGTTTCTTCAACATGGCTTTGTAAGGGAAGCCTATGAGGGACTGTAGAAATAGATCAGTGGTTTAGAGGATTGGCTTCTCTTCCAGTTTCAGAAGTTCCAATGCTCCCTTCTGACTTCTGTGGCACCAGGCACACATGTAGTGCACAAACATACATGCAGGCAAATGAATTGATTTTTTTTTAAGCTGATTAAATAAGCTAGAGATTCAATTCAATGGTAGAGCACTTGCTTATCATGCATGGGGCCCTAGATTCAATTGTTAATAGCTGAAAAAAAAGTCTGCAAATAAATTAAATTGTTTTCTTAATTTCCATTTTAAAGATAGCTTGATATCTTATTCCCAATTTTATTACAGTTTGAAATGCAATGCAAACAATATGTTTCAGGGATTTTCTGCCCAACTTTAGATATATTTGTTATTAATTTCTTACAGAAGTCTTTATTAGGTGGGTCTTTGTAAACTTATACTTTTGTCTTTCACAAAATACCCAAAGTTATTTAACACAAGAGTTGAACTAAATTAATTTATAATAATGTCTTTATTGGAAAAAAAAACCTCCCATTTTAACATCCAACAACAGCAGTAACTTATGTAGACCCACAAAGTGACACCAATTTGTAAAGCAAGTAAAGGTTTGAAGTGTCCTATTTCCTTGTCAATTGTTAAAATGGTAATTTTTAAAATGTGTATGCCTTTTTTGCCTTCATGTATGTATGTACAATACCTTTGGAGGACAAAAGAAGGCATTGAATCTCTGGAATTGCAGTTTTAGACTATTGTAAGGATCCATGTGGGTGGTAGAAATCGAACCTGGGTCATCTAAAAGAGCAGCAAGTGTTCTTAACCCCTGAGCCATCTCTCCAGTCCCTCTGTCCAATTTGGATTCATCATCTGTGATCATATTATCCTTCCATGTTGCCTTACCATTATTTTATCTTTGTTACGTTGAGTAATCAATAAATAAATATTTACTTGGACAATAGACAAAGAATAAAAATTGTGCATACTTGTAATTTTTTCTGAGATATGGTGTTATGTATCACAAGCTGGTCTTGAACTTACCATATAGACGAGGATGAACCTGTACTTTTGTTTTTCCAGCCTTCAGTTCCCAAGTGCTAGGAATACAGGTGTGTGCCACCTCACCTAGTTTATGTGGTTCTGGGGATCAAGCACACTGCTTCATATGGTAAGCAAGAACTCAACTCCCTGAGCTACATCTCAGCCCCTAGTTGCTTTTCACTTATGCATTTAAACATCATCCACACATCCTTTGCTATTGCTATTTATGTATATATTTACATAAATACATGTAATTGTGTATTAAGTTAAAAATGTTTATAAAGCTTCTGTATAATAGAGGTCTGAATGAACAGAGCCCCTTTTAGTAGCTAAAGAGATAACTTAGTAGTTAAGAGCACCCATTGGCTGCTCTTCCAAAGGACCTGGGTTTGATTTCTAGCGTTCATATAGGAGTTCACAACCATCTTAACTTTAGTTCTAGGACATCTGATGCCCTCTTCCAACATCCTTGGGCACTATGTGCATGAGTTATCAGACATAGAAGAACAAACACCTATACATATAAAATGAAAATGAAAGGAAAATAGTTAAATAACCAATATTGAACATGGGCATGGTAGTGAAATGCCTGTAATCTCAGCATTGGAAAGTAAAGGCAGGAGGATCAGAGGTTGGTTACAAGGGGAATTTGAGGTCAATTCAGACTACACTAGATCCTGTTTCAAAATAGCAAATGAATGTATCAGTGAGTGAGTGAATGATCAACATCTTTTATTTTCATCTTTTTTATTCTGAGTTTCATTTCTTTTTCTTGTTTTGTAAATTATTTGTTTACTTATTATTTTTATGTGCACTGGTGTTTTGCCTGCATGTCTGTCTGTGTGAAGGTGTTGGATCTCCTGAACTGGAGTTACAGACAGTTGTGATCTGCTATGTGGATGCTGGGAATCGAACTTGGATAGAGAGCAGACAGTGCTCTAAGTTATGGCTATAACTACTGAGCCATATCTTCCACCCCCCAGCATCTTTTCAATACAAGATATTTACCCAAACCCAGAGATTTTTATTTTTACTACACAAGGAACTCACAGCACCTTCGTTCTGTCAACAGAGATGCCTGAAAAATTTGGACGTACATACACACACACATATATCCATATATGTATGTGTATAAATGTATGAACTGTGGCCACTTATAAGAAAAGGGGCATCAAACTAAACAAAGGCTAAAGTTTCACTTTCTAGAGGATCTAATTCTTACTCAATTATCACCCTACTGTCCCTATGGGTTGTGGTAAAATATTGTGAGTCTGTACACTGCCAGAGGCAAAAATTTTTTCATGTTCTAGGGCACCTGGCACTTGAGATATTAAATACCTGACTAGCTTCCTGTAGCAATTCTCTGATAGTGGCTTTCCCCAAAAGCAGTGCCAAAATGAATATAATATGTCAGCAAGATGGCTCAACAAATAAAGTGCTTGCCATAAAAGCCTGACGATATGAGTTTGCTCTCCAGAATCTACATAAAAGGTGGAAGGAAACAAAGATGTCCTCTGACCCCACCATATGCATACTGTGACATGTATGCATCCACACATACATCATCATCATCATCATCATCATAAAATGAATAGCACTGTGACATTCCAGACGTGTGAGTATTTTTGTGGTGTGCTAGAGTCCTTTGTGACTATACCAATATAGGGCTGTCACTATGGCAATGGAGGAGTCTTTCCCAGAACACCATGAAGATACCCATACTTCAGTGTTTACATGTTTGTCCTCTTGCTTGCTGAGCACACTCAAACACATTGCCTGGCCTGAAACTAGCTGTGTGAACCAGGCTGACCTGAAAATCACAAAGACCTGCTTGCCTCTGCCTCTGTAGTGCTGGGATTAAATGTGTACACTACCATGTTCAACAAACAGTGGCTTTGTTCTCAATGGCCAAGTTACAGAGTGAACCAAGGTGTCCATCAGCACAGGAATAATGAAGAAAATGTGGTATGTATATCCAATGCAGTTTTTATTTAGCCATAAAAAATGAAATTATGTCATTTGGAGGAAAACGGATACAACTGAAGATAATTATCTTAAGTGAAATAAGTCAGACTTGGAAAGACAAATATCATATAATTTCTTCTCATGAATGGAACCTACACTTTAAAACTTATATGAGACTTGAAAGTAGATAGACTATTTGGTGAGATGGCTAGGACTAGTTGTAGGACACAAGAGACTAATAAGGGGTGAATATGTTCAATATGTGTGATAGACAATATGTAATGCCATCAAGAAGGCCATTTTTTTGCATGTGAAATATATGCTAGTAAAAAAGAAAAGCTAGAGTCTGGAGACAATGACTGTGGTTGCAATTTAGGCAAATGGACTGAGCCTCAGAAATCCACAGCACTGGAGATGTAACCCATGGCCTTATACATGATAGACAAGTGCTCTATCACTGAAGCACATATCAGTCCACAATTGCCTTTTGATAGAGGAATCTGAGTTATGAACATATTAATCTTGGCTTTTATTCAGTCAAACTATAATACATTTTCAATTGAGCTTAGGTTTGTAGGGGTTACTGGCCAGTCTGGACTGGCTCATCTCAAGCACTGCCAAAGATGTGCCTTACCAATTCCTGGGGACTTCTTAGCTTTTGATAAAAAGCAGCTATTTGAAACAGTCAAACTATATGTGGTGGCACATGCCAGTAATCTCTGAACTTGGGATGTTGTTATTTTGAGACAGGGTCTTACTTTGTACCCTAGACTTGCTTGCAGTTAGTGGCTATTCTCCCTCCTTAGCCTATTGCTAGAATTATCGTTATTTTTCATTTTGTGTATGCATGTGTGAATATGTGTGTTACAGTGTGTTCCCCTACACATGTGATTGTGGAATCTAGATAGAATTTAGGTATCTTTCTCAATCACACTCCACTCTATTTTTGAAAATATATTTTTTTTAATTTTTAAAAAATTTTTTTTTAATATTTTTATTGGAAATTTTATTTACATTTCAGATGTTTCCCCCTTAACCCCCTTTTCCCCCTCCCTCCCAGGAACTCCCTATCCCTTTCCCCCTCCTCTTGCCTCTATGATGGTGTACCCCACCCTTGAGTATTTTGTTACTCCTTCTAAGAAGGACTGAAGCCCCCCCTACTTGGTCATCATTCTTCATGAGCTTTCTGTGGTCTGTGAGTTGAATCTTGGGTATTTCAAGCTTCTGGGCTAAAATCCAATAATCAGTGAGTGAATACCATGTATGTTCTTTTGTGATTGGGTTACCTCACTCAGGATGATATTTTCTAGTTCCATCCATTTATATAAGAATTTATCGAATTCATTGTTTTTAACAGCTGAGTAATATTCCATTGTATAAATGTACCACATTTTCTGTATCCATTTTTCTGTTGAAGGACATATGGGTTGTTTCCAGCTTCTGGCTATTATAAATAAGGCCACTATGAACTTAGTGAAGCATGTGTCCATATTATATGTTGGAACATCTTCTGGGTATATGATCAGGAGTAGTATAGCTGGGTCCTCAGGTAATAACACTATGTCCGATATTCTGAGGAACTGCCAGACTGATTTCCAGAGTGGTTGTACCATCTTGCAATCCCACCAACAATGGAGGAGTGTTCCTCTTTCTCCATCCACATCCTCACCAGCATCTGCTATCACCTGAGTTTTTGAAAATATTTTTATTGTTTTTTTTCATGTGTATGTGTGTTTTACCCACAAATACATCTGTAAACCATGTGTGTGCTTAGCAGAGGCCAGAAGAGGGCAATGGGCAATGACTAGAGTTATAGATGGTTGTGAGCTGTCATAGGGGTGCTGGAAATCAAACCCATGTCTTGTGGAAGAATAGGCAGTTCTCTTAACCACTAAATCATCTCTCCCAGCCACTTTTCCTTTTTTTTTTTTTTAAGGTAGGAATCTAGAGCATTATTTTCATATGGAGTTTTACATGTATATGCCACCACTCCAGGTGGGTGCTGTGAACTCAGGGACTCATACTTACACAGTAAGCACTTTACCCACTGATTCATCCCTCTAGCCTCCCATATCTTTTTAGTTAATCAAAAAAGGGTCTCACTGCATAGCCTGGCTATCCTAGAACTCTGTGCAGATCAGGCTGACCTGGAACTCACAGAGATCTACCTGTTTCTGCCTCTCTGCCTCATGAGTGCTGGAATCAACAATGAACCTAGATTCCTTTTATTTTTTAAAATAAAAAAACAATGAGGAAGAAAAAGGCAATGAGATTTCTGGGTTCAGTAAACAGTAGGAATACAACAAAAATTCTAAGGTCTCATATTCTTCTAAAAGCATAAAAATATAAGTAGAAAATACATATTCTTCTAAAAGCATAAAAAATATAAATAGAAAATAAATGATTCTCTCTCTCCAAGTCTCATACAATCTACAATTTTCAAGAACCTAGGACATAGAAAACTGACAAATTCCAGATTAGGATGCAGAGCTCCGGAAACCAGAACAACCAACCACTTCATGCCACCAGGGTGTGGCAAGGCAGTGGAAAGGTGCTAAGGCACTCAGCGATCCCAGGACGTACTAACTGGGATCACAGTATAGCAAGACAGTGCCCAACTGTGCTTGAAAACACCTGCATGCAGATGAGCTCAAGTCCAGTCAGATGGCTCTGAGGAGTAAAAGTGAAGGGAAAATGGGTGGCCATAGGATAGAAGCCCAAAGAGGCGCTGGGACCAGGAGAGGGCGCCCTAGAACCGAGGAAGTCGCAGATCTCTTGAGTTCCCCAAGGCATGCCTGTGCTAAGGCTGGCATCTAGGAGACGAAGAGTATTAAAATATCAACAACGAGAACAAAAGCAAAATAAAGTTAAAGTGCTGCATTTGCACAAAGAAAAAAAGCCCACAAAGTAAACAGTCTAAGCAGTAGCAAACAGAAGGTCACCAGCAATAGTTTTAAAATGTTCTCAGTGACTCACTGTGTTCTTCTTGAGTTCATGGGTTATATATATACATACATACATACATACATACATACATACATTGTGTATATATATATATTTAAAGATTTGTTTTTATTATTAATTAAGTTATTTATTTATTTTACATCCTGATTGTAGCTTCCCCTCCCTCCTCCCCTCCCAGTTGGTCACTCTCACTTTCCCTCACCCTAATCTACCCTTCCTACTCTTCAGAAAAGGGGGGGTATATCATGGATATATCAACCAGCCTTGGCATATCAAGTTGCAGTAAGACTAGGCACATCTTCCCATTGAGGCTAAACAAGGCAGCCCAGTAGTGGGAAATGGTTCCAAAGGCAGGTAACAGAGTCAGAGACAGCCCCTGCTCCAGTTGTTAGAAGTTCCACATGAAGACTAAGGGGGCACATTTGTTACATATATGCAGAGGACCTAGGTCCATCCCATGCATGTTATCTGGTTGGTAGATCAGTCTTTGTGAGCCCCTATAAGCCCAGGTTAGTTGGTTCTGTAGGTTTTCTTGTGGTTTCCTTGACCCTTCTGGCTCCTTCAATCCTTCCTCCCCATTTTACACAGATTGCCCAAGCTCCACTTTATGTTTGGCTGTTGATCTCTGCATCTGTTTTCATCAGTTGTTAGTGAAGCCTCTCTGACAAAGGTTATGGTAGGCTCTTGTCTGCAAGTATATCATTAACAGTGTTTCATGATATGAGTCTCAAGCAGTCATTGGTTGTCCCTCCCCTCAAATTCTGCTCCATCTTTTACCTCTGCACATCTTGTAAGCAGGACAAATTGTGGGTCTAAGGTTTTGTGGGTGAGTTGGGTTTCAATCCCTCCATTGGAAGTCTTGCCTGGTTACAGGAGATGGCCAGTTCACTCTCCATGTCTCCCATTGCTAGGAGTCTTAGCTAAGGTCACCCTCATAAGTCTTGGGAGTTTCCATGTCTTAGGTCTCTGGCTGGTCCCAGAGATTCCCCACTATCAAATAATGATAAAGGAAATGTGGTACATTTACACAATAGAGTATTACTCAGCCATTAAAAACAATGACATTATGAAATTTGCAGGCAAATGGATGGAACTAGAAAATATCATCCTGAGTGAGGTAATACAGACCCAGAAAGACAACATGGTATATACTCTCTTATAAGTGGATATTAGTCATAAAGTACAGGATAATCATGCTATAATCTACAAACCCAAAGAAACTAAGTAATAAGGATGACCCAAGGGAGACTCTTGAATCTCACTTAGAAGCAGAAATAGATTAGACATGAGGATGAATGGAGAGAGGAGACTGGGTGTGGGAAGGATGGGGATGGGAACAGGAGGGATGAGGTCGGGGGGATGGAGGGAGAGTGTACTGGTACAGGTCAAAGGAGAATATCAGATTCCCTGAAACTGGAATTAAAGATGTTTAAGAGCTATCATAATGTGTACTGGGAACTGAACCCTAGTCCACTGAAAAAGCAACAATTGCTCTTAACAACTGAACCATATTTCCAATCCCTATAAATTATTTTTTATATAATAATTTGTCATCATGTTGGCCAGTGGGTACAACTTCCCAAGGGGCTTTTGTGCTCTTGCCCGCAGTTCTGGTGCAACAAGATGCTTGCAGCTCACCACACACTTGTTTTAACAGACAGTACTAGGAAATATGCATCTAATAAAGCAATTTACAAACACTTTTTTATTTTAGGTTTTTTGAGACAGGGTTTCTCTGTGTAGCCCTGGCTGTCCTGGAACTCACTCTGTAGACCAGGCTGGCCTTGAACTCAGAATCCGCCTGCCTCTGCCTCGTAAGTGCTGGGATTAAAGGCATGCGCCACCACTGCCCCGCGGCTACAAACACATTTTATTATTTTTTTTTAATTCCCCCCTCCCCCCCCCACAAACACATTTTTAAAGTGAGTTCTAGTTAAAATTTCCAATTTCCAGTTTTAAATTACATTTCTCTCCTTTTTACACTGAAGACCAGGATCTGTGAAACTCATTTCTTATTTTTGTTGCCTTACAATGTGAAAGCTTGAAAACAATAGATATATGAAAGGGGGAAGACTGCTCTGAGTACAGGAACTGCTCCCAGCTGAGAGTTCAGAACAGAGCATAAGGCATTGGTGTCACCAAGCACAAGGTGGTTAGAAGTGACCCACTTGGCTCAACTCAAGCTTTAAGTTCATAACCAAATATAGTGCAATATATTTTGCAATTTGGTCTGGCAAAAACATGCTCACACTTTTGGCTTTATATTTATCACTGCTAAAAATGAAAATAGCTGAACCCAGCAAATGTTAGTGTTATTGCTGTAGACCCACAGTCCTTACACCTTTGCTGAAGGCTCCTTGTTTGTTCCCCAACTGTTGAATTCAGTAGTGTTGAATTCAGAATTGTTGAATTCATCAATGAAATACCTACCAATGGAGTCAAAAAAGTCAAAAGTCGATAGAAGTCTTGGGAAGTTGCCAAAAATATGTTTGGTGAAAATGAGTTGCTAGGTATGTACTTTCAAGTGGTACTTGTCCCTACATCCCTTCCTTTTTCTCTGTTTGCTTACTCGGATGCCAATAAAGTGTCTATCAACTCTCTATAGGCTCCTACCTCCATGATGTGTTTTGCCCTGACTCAAGCCTACAGGAAACTGAGCCCATCTACCAAGGGCCAAAAACTGTCTTCCTTGGAAGTTTTTTTAAAAAAGTATCTGTAACATCAATATAACGCTTTGACTGTCATGTGGCTTTTCCTAAGGAGTCATAAAGAAATGTCTACTTACTTCAGATAAAGAAGGCACTGGCAGACCAAAGAAAGTGTTCCTTTCTTGGGAAATAAGTAAGTTCATTGTGTTACTACTCCCAGGAATGTGGGTGACTCAAAGAGAGTTACACTAGTAGGAAGCCCCTGGGCAATTTGTGGGCAGCTACACCACTAAAAGAGTCCCACCATTACCCATGGGTGACTGACTCATAAGAAAGCTATAGCACTAAAAATGCCACCCACCACATGCACAGTTTACAAAAAGCTATACCAGAGAAAAGTCCTTCCCACCAGTCAACCTTCAATCTCCCACACAGGACCTTGTGAACTCCATGATCTGCCTGTTTCCTCATTAGTGAGGATTGTTTTGGGGTCATGCACAGCTATTCTGATTCAAATATTGCAATTACCATGTCCATACCGGAGGAAACACAGCTATGCAGCACTAACATACCCTAGCAGAAGCTTCATGCCAACTGTTTGATGACTTCTTTGTTTTTTTTCAAGCTTTCCCCTTACCTTGTTCACATCCACCATGGGCCTGTGTGAGTTTAAGTTTTTGTTGTTGTTTTGTTTGTTTTTGTCAACTTGACACAAGCTATGGTCAGGTGATTTGGAGTGGTATAAGAAATTAAGGTGAGGGACCAGAGAGATGACTCAGCGGGTAGAGGCAGCTACTGTCCAAGACTAACAACTGAGTTCAATCCCTAGGAGCTACAGGGTAGAAGGAGAGAACTGACTTCCCACACTTGTCCTCCTAACCTCTGCACACACAAAAAAATTTTTAAAATATAATTTAAAGAAAGCAGGCAAGCTATGGGGAGAAAGGCAATAAACAGTGTTCCTCCTTGGTCTCTGCTTCCTCTGCTTCAGTTCCTGCTTCCAGTTCTTACTTAATTTCCTGCCATGACTTCCCCTCAGTGACGGACCGGACTGTGATGTGGAAGCATAAGCCAAATAAACTCTTCCCTCTCCAAGTTAACTTTTGGTCATTTAGTGTAGGATACAACAGAGATGCTAACTAGGGAGTATAATAAAGAGTTTTATCTCTAAAGATGTTTTATATTTAATTGTGATCAAATGAATACAACATAAACTATACCATGTTAAAAAATTTTCTAACTGTGTAGTTCTCGTGGTGTCATGTATGTGCACATAGTTTTGAAACATTCACAACCATTTATCACCAGAGCCTTAAACATCTTGTCAAATGAGACTCCTCTGGTCCCATGAATCACTAACCCCATGCTATTCTCTCTGGGCACTGGCATCCATCCATTCCTAATTTTTATGAGTTTTGCTACTTCAGGGACTACATAGTAAGTGAATCCAATCGTAACTGAGTTTGGAAAATATACTCCTTTAAAAATCTTTATAAACTAAACAGGAAATAGTAATCACAGGGGAAATTCTGTACAAATCTAAGGCTTGATTCTGCACTAGATTGTAAAAATGAATCTGGTTTTGGAATTGTGACACTTTTTTCCAAGCAGAAATATGTTGAAAAACTGGGTTTGATGGACATGTGACTATAGTCCTCATTTGGGAAGCTGAGGCAAGGAAATATGTTAGAGCCCTGGAGTTTCAACTAAATCTCTAGCACCAGTATAAAAAGCCTGGCATGGTAGCACCCAGCACTAAAAAGGCCAGAGGATTCAGAGATTTTTTTTCATTAATTTCTGTTACATGTATGTTCCTAAATATAACGTGCTCAACTTCTGTATAAGTAACTTGGATGTTATGTCTTCAAGACTGGCCATTTAGTATGAGGAATAACCAGTTAGTGTGTTCTTTACTGGGGAAGATATTTATTTCTTTTACCCTCGATGTTGCTTAGTGGTTCTTTAGTTCTTTTTTTTTTTTTTTTTTTTCGTCCTTATGTGGTACAAGACAAGAATACTTGTGTATTTTTTTTTTTTATTGAAATTTTATTTACCATTCATATGTTCTCTCCTACCCTAACCCCCCAATTCCCCCCCCCGTGTTCATTTAGTTCTTTGTGTAATCTTGAAGCATCCTAGCTTCCCTACCCCCATTTGTGTAGCTTGTTTATTTGTTGTTGTCCATGCTTAGCTCATGTTTGGGCAGCATGTCGGTGAGACTTTATTGGGTGTAGTTTCTGACATTCCTAGGAGACATAGTCCTCACAGCAGACCCACCGTCCTCTGGCTACTACAATCTTTCTGAGCCATACATACAGGAGTGTTTTGTAGATGTATCCAGTGATACTGGTTTCTATGATTCTCCATTTTGATTGTTGTGGTTTTCTGTAATATGCGCACATACATTTAAATTTCCCAGCACTCAGGAGGCAGAGGTAGTCCAGATCTGTGTGAGTTTGATGGCCAGCCTGGTCTACACAGTGAGTTCCAGTTCTTCCAGGGCTACATACTGTCTAAAACAACAAACAAATAAAAAATACATAATCTGCAACCTAGTCCAAACCTGAACCCACATAAAAGTGTAAAAAGAAAACCAACTCCATTAATTTGCCAAGGAGACTAGGGTATAGCTTTGTAGTAGAATGCTCACCCAGCATGTAATAAGTTCCACTCCAGCCTCATATCCATTTCAATTTTGACCTGAGTCAGAAAGGTAACAGAAATTTTTGTTGTGGGGAGAGAAACAAGTTGAAAATGTGAGTTAGATATTTCTGGTAGATATAGTGCTCTTCTGATTTTGGTAAGCTGTATTTTTCTAGAGTATTTATCTAGTTTTACCCACCCAATTGGTTGGAATAAAGTTGTTTATAAAAAGCCCTCCCTGAAAAATATATCAGTAGAGCTGGAGAGATGACTCAGTCGTTAAGATGTACTTGCTACGTCTTTCAGGTGACCCTAGATCAGTGCCCAGCACTCACAGATAGCTTACAACAACCTATAACTACAGCTTCAGAGGGTCTGATGCTCTCTTCTGGCCTTCGTAGGCACTAGGCACACATTTGGTCTACATATATACATGTAGGCGAACACACACAGAAAATGAAAATAAATGATTTTTTTTTAAAACAGAACAAATTTGAGGCAATGGCCTCTTCTTGTTCCCCCCATTTTCCTCCTATATTTTTGCCTTGTTGTGTTTTATCACTATTTTGGAGAATGTCAAAGGCAAAAGGTCAGATGATTCCTTGTACTTGTACTTTATCTTATTGATGGACTTGAGATAGTTGAATGGAAGAACAGCATTCACCAGAAGCCCTAATAAAAGAGTTATATAATAAAAGTCCCTAATAAAATGAGACTAAAAGCTGGAATGAAAGAAGTGTCAGAGGACTCTCAGAAACGCCTAATAAGCTCACTCCTTGTGAACGGTGAAGCACTAGTCTACATGCAGAGGTACTTGAATGTCTGGAAGAACTTCCACTTCGCCTGAGCCCAGACTAGCTCTCAGTTTTTTTTTCCTGCCTGCCCTTGTCCAATATATGCTTATGACATCTCAATTGTAGTGCCTCAAAAACCCTAGGGAAGGAGTTAGAAGCGGGGGGAGGGAAGAGGAGTGGAATAAGGTATTGAGTTCCCCAAGTTTTGCACTACGTGGTGCCAATTGATATTAGGGCTAACAGAAGATCAAGTCTTGTTTTAGTTTAAAAGGGGATTATTTACCTTAAAAGTACCCCAAACATGTGTGAGAGCTTTGTGGCTCCCCAGCTCGAGTGCACCCCTGGAGCTCCAGCCAAGGGGTGGGTAGAAGGAGAGGAGCCTGGAAATGGAAATGAAGGTGAAGGTGGAGAAAAAATGGGAGTGTAGAGGAACAAGGGCAATAGTGGGGGTTGAGAAAGAAAGAACTTCGGTGTCAGCATCCGTCTTCTTCTCTGCTTCAATTCCAGCATTATTTGCCATCATAGTACCAGCTGTATCCTGGAAGCCTGGTAAGATTAGATCGTCACACTTATCTCTAATCTGACTATTTCTAAATGAGTCTATAAAGGGATTCTTATTAGGAGTTCTGGAAGCTGCCTGTCACCTTCATTCAGCTTCTCCAGCTTCATCTGGCGGTCAAGACTTTACAGCAACAGTCCAGCAGCCAATTTTTGTTAGAGAACCATTTGAAAATTTCCTTTCCACATTTTACAAGTACTATCACCCTAGCCATATTTCAAAATGGACAGTCCAGTGGGACTAAGCCTGATCTTTTTGCTGAGCAGCTGTCAGTACCTCCAACCTCAAAATCTGTTCATTTTGGACAAGTGAAAAGCTGTACCCATGAAACACCAACTGCCCTGTCCCCTAGCTCCTGCCATGTTACAGTCCTACCTGCTACAAATCTGGTTACTCTAAGGACCTCTTAGAACTCAAATATTTGTCTTTTAGTGCCTGGCTTATTTCACGGGGCTTCATGTCCTCATGCCATGAATGTTGCTGCATGTATCAGATATTCCTTCCTTTTTTAACAGAGAGATGAGTAATGGATATGCCATGTTTTGTTTAGTCATTCATCTGTGCTAGCATGCTAGCTGGCAACTACATCCGCTCAGTAGAATATGGCTGCTGTCAAGATAGTGGTACACAGGGTTCTTTCTTTTGAAACCCTATTTTCAAAGCAAATTTTCAGAAGGGCTGGATTAGTTAGTAGGGGTACATGCTTGGCATTCATGAAGCCCTGATTCAACCCTGGTAGCACATAAACTAGGTATTGGTGATTATAATCCCTGTACTTGATGGGTAGAGAGAGAAGGATCCGAGTTCAAAGCATCCTCAGCTATATATAGCAGGTTGAAATCATCCTGGAAACCCATGTCACAAACAAAAATCTCCCCTATTTCTTGCTGTTAAATGTGTTTTTACACACGTGGTTGCACCATCTCTATCTATTCACTTGCTTCACCCCTGAAGGAATTTTCCCAGTACTCATTAGAAAATCCATGCCCCAGCTGGACGTAGGTCTCAGCAGATAAAGACATCTGCCACCATTCCTGAGACCCACATGGTAAAAGAATATATTGACTCCCAATTTGTTCTCTTGTTGTCCACACACACGCCATTGCATGAACCTCGTGTGATGCATGCAACAGACACACACACACACAATGTAATTTAGTCATTTTTTAAATGTTTACTTTTTTTATATCTAGTATGATTTTTGTTTCAAGTATGTGTGCACCACATGCATACGAGCCCAAAGGGGCAGAGCAGAGCATAGACCCCTAGACTAGAGTTATAGACAAGTCCCAGCCACTTTGTAGTGCTTAGAATGGACCCGGCTCCATAGTCCTGTGATCTTGAGATCCATGTGGCTGCCAGAAAACATGTGGCACTGTGATTACATGCTGCTGTAGACTGCTACAGACAAGGAAGCTTCTTTTGCAGTGGTTTCAAATGACTGTAGACTCATAGCTGAGAATTAGAGACATTGAAGGTTTCTTTAACAACACCTCCTGTACCCCCAAAAGAAATAATCCAGATATTGAAGAGTCCTTAAAAACTGTGATAATGATGCTGAAGTGGTAATTCTTCACAGCTTTGATGGCTTCTTGTGATGGCAGTAAGTGGGAGATTGATTTTCTTTAAGAAGCTGGCCACTGGGAGTTTGACCATGCTTCAATGAGTATATCTAGATATTGAGAAAGGAGAGGGATAGATAAATAAAGGAGGTTGGATTTGAGCACTGCCCATGTTGAAATATTATACCTAATTCCTCTAATAATAAATTAAACACACTATTAAAATATTTTTAAAGTCTTCATCAAAATACTTGTTATCATGAGTAACCAAAATTAAACATGCAGAGCAGTGTTTCAGTATTTTTCATACGTCTTAATGGTTAGAAATCTGGGGCATTAGCTGGGGCAGTGGGTGGCGCCCACCTTTATCCCTGCACTTGAGGGGCAGAGGCAGGCAGATTTCTGAGTTCGAGGCCAGCCTGGTCTACAGGAGTGAGTTCCAGGACAGCCAGGCTACACAAGAGAAACCCTGGTCTCAAAAAAAAAAAACCAAAAAAAAAAAAAAAAAAGAAAGAAAGAAAAGAAAAGAAAGAAAAAAAAATCTGGGGCATACATTCTGGGCTCCTAGTAAAATTTTCATAATATAAATGAATACTTTTCAAAATCTTGTTCACAAATGCTATTTAATTGAAAAGATATCATCAACCCACACACATACATCATGGAACTTAGAATAATGATTAAATGACCAAAAATTAGTTACTTTCATTTCCCTTCCCCGAATTGTATTGTTAATAACTTATCTACTTTCTGTCTCAATGGATTTGCCTTCTCTTTATACTTGACATCATAGAATCATATCTAAGTGGTTTTTGGTGTGAGTTCTGTGTAGACACATGCTTTTCAGGCTGCTGCTGGGCAAGACTGTGACCAGGATTAAGTTACACACGAGCCTCTAGCTTGGGTCTTACATGGGTACATCAATTAAGTCAAGAGCCAATCTTGGATGAGTAACTACAAAGGTTCAACCTGGCTGCCTCCAGGTTTAAGGGGTGGGATCAAGAGTAGAATGATACTGTAGAATGGATAGCACAGAGGATGAAGACATTAATTTCCACCAAGCCCACGAGTGTTTACTGAGCCTAAGAAGCTAACTCAAAGGAGATTCCTCAAGGTAACTGGATTCCAGAACCAAGTAGAGAGGAGCTGGTGGAAACCTTAAGAGAGTACGTGCTTCCGGGGGATGCCACAGCAAGAAAGCAGGTATCTTTGCTTGGAAGTGACCACCACGTTCAAGGAATTAGAAATCTCCACTAATTGTGAAGCCAGCAGCAGCCACACTGCTATAAGAAAGAGGAAGACAGGGGAGGCACCCTTTTAGAAAATGTCAAGAAGCAGGCAGCAGCTAGCTGTAGTCCAAGGACATACTGTGCACTTGAACAGGCAAAAGGGGGAAAGCACGATGTGAGCACTTTCAGGTGCCATGCTTCTGGGAAGACCATACATGGGTTCCAGTGACAATAAGAGTTGCAGCCAGCAGAGATGGAGGATGAAGGGGTTTGAAGCTGAGGAGGCAGTCAGCTCTACCCCCTTTCCCATAGGAGCAGTTCTGCTAAACACACTCTGTCCCCTCGGGACCCTATGACAAACAGCAACACAGTAGTGTTCTAGATGTCTGCCTGAAAGGTTTCCAGGAGCTGCTTTCAGAAGAGCCAGAGAAGGGGAGTAGACTGGAACTCTGAGCTGCTTCCCTACTCCTACTCTGGTCCACAAATCCCATTTTCCTGATCTATAGTAGTAAAAAGAGATGGAAGACAAACCCTTGAAAACCCAAAGCCCTTGTAAACAAGCAAGACCTACATATGCTCCCACATGCTCTATTGTAAGCCAGGAATGGGAAGGGTGGGGTGTGTGCATTATCCAGGTTTCAATGTAGGCAAATGGCCCTGAGCTACCCCTGTGGGTTGGACTCAGAAACATGGAAGTGAGGGTAGGAGGGGTGATCTAAGTCCTGGGCCCAATTAAGAGATCAGATGGGAAGGGTTTGGGGGCCCTTAAGGTAAGGAGGCCTGGGCTGATCCTGCAGGCTGATATAAAGTCCTGTACCCCATAGGCAATGAGCCAAGTCTGACAGGTTCCAGAGACTTGTTTTTCCACAGCCATGGCCCAAAGGCTTAACAGGTGAACAGACACGGGACCCTATGAGGAACAGCACCCATTCAAGCATCTTCAACTATACCAACAGCAACAGCACCGAGGTGAGCAACAGGTGCACGGGAGCGGTCATCAGCAGGCCAGGTCTCTCCTTAAAGCTTCCTAGAACCTAGGGTTGGCAACAACCTACTTTAGCATTGTTGAGACACCACTGTAGGAACAGGGACCTCAGGCCAAACTAGCTAAAAGCACAAACTTTCTGTACTTCACCTCCACAGTATGTTTTGTTTCTGTGGATTCAACGAGACACAACACCTCGTTTTCTGATGCAAGGGGGTTAGTTTTGTGATAAGCTTCAAGTGTATATCAAAGTAATGGGAGAGTACATAAACTCAGGTTTTATCAAGTTTATGTTCATCTGTGACCTCTTTCAGCGCCCTTTCCTCTGATTATTTTTATTTTAAAAATTGTACTTAATATGAGAAAGAATGTAAAGATAATAGATAGAATTAGATAGATAGATTAGATAGATGAGTTACATAGATACATAGATACATAGATACATAGATAGATACATAGATACAAGATACATAGATACATAGACATACAGTTTGTATATAGACAACAGAGGTAACTTGGGAACATATGTGTAGAGGTCTGAGGATAACTTGGGGCTCAGTCCTCTCTTGCCATTATGTGAGACCCAGGATCAAGTTTGACAACAAGCACCTTTACCTACTAAGCTATCTCACTGGCTCCTCCTGATTCCTGATTCTTAGACACAAATCTAACACATCATATCCTTATTTATTTTAAAATTTATTTTGTATTTATTCTTCAATCATATATTACCCTCTCTCCACTCCTCCCAGTCCTCTTCTCTCTAAGATGATAGGGCTCTACAAAACATAACCATGATGTCATTCTAACACCAAAAATCCAACAATGTTTACTGATAGTATGCATTATCTTAGTTGATGTTAGAAAGATCTTACTTTCAACTGATCATGGCAGCAGATGGTTGTATTTCCAGCACCAAGGAGATAGAAACAGAAAGATCAGAAAGGTACATATGGAATTTGAGGCCAGTGTGACATACATGAAACCCTGTGTCAAAAAAGTAAATTATACAGTAGTAATGGTATATCTCTTTAGTTCTAGCACTTGTGACACAGAGATAGGTGATCTCTTTGAGTTTGAGGCCAATTGTTCTACATAGCAAGTTCCTGGCCAGCCAAGTCTACGTAGCTCAAGTTCTCCGCTACATAGCTCTTCAAGACTTTGTGTCAAAAAGATCGTGTTTTATTTTGTTTTACCATTCAAATTAAGTTATTTATTTATCAGAGAAGGCATACAACCACAACACCCACATAGAAGTCAGAACTTGTGAGATTAATGAGTTCTCTTCCAGCATGTGTTTCATGAACCAAACTCAGATTGCCACTGAGTTCCATGACAGCCCCCATACTTGTTTGTTTCTTTGTTCATTTGTTTTGTTTTTGTTTCTGTGTTGAGTCAGAGTTTTCTTATGGTTCTGAAGCCATCCTGGAATTTATAGTCCAGGGTGTCCTTGAACTCATGATCTTCTGCCTCAACCTCCAGGTACTTAGATTACAGGCATGTACTATGACCAGAAAAAGTGTTTTATACTTTTTTTTAAAGTAGACTTGAATCAAGGCCCAAAGGTCAAAGGGGGAAGACAGATGAGTCAAGCCGTATCATCCCACCCCAGTCACACTATCAGACACCTGCAGGCCAAACTAATAGAACTATCAGCATAAGCAGCCTTCACGTCCCTGAACCTAAGAAACTGTTATGACCATCCACACCTCAGAGTTGTTCTCTGCATTGAATCTAGTAGGGAATGACCTTCAGAATTAGTGATATTTGAGCTGAAGAAGCGAATGAGAGCACTTACTGCTCTTCCAGAAGACCCAACTTCAAACCCCAGAACCCACATCAGGAGTCTCAGAACTGGAGTCTGTAATCCAGCACCAGGGAATCTGGCACTTCTATCCTCTGAGGATAAATCTTTAAAAAGAAGAATTAGCAATCTTGAAGTTAACTGAGAGCCAAAAAGCTAAAGTTCTTATTTAGTTTCCCCCTTTTCTGTTTTTGGAACCAACACCCTAGCGGTTTCTTTTGTCTCAGTGATGACAACTTAAAAGGAACATCTCTGGGGAATCACAATTGCTAAATTCCAAATGCCTACAACACAAAACCAAAATTTTTAAAATCTTTTTACCTAACACTTGCAAATCTTTTACACTTAAGATTTATGCCTTAAGTTTCATAGTTGAGAAAACTATGTTTTTCAATTCCCGGTCCTGGAGTAATCCCTACTGATTGGATTTGTGAAATTTGGGCTCATTGTTTTTTTTTGGGTTTTTTAACCAGAAATTACTTTTTTAAAAGATAGACATGCCTAGAACACCTGGAAATCAAATGTTATATTTTAATTTAAAATTTTAGGTCAGGCATAAGCTACTTTGGTTGTAATCCTAGTATTTTAAAATGGGAAGGCAGGTAAGTTCAAGGCCACTTGGTCACAGACCAAGTTTCAGATCAGCCCAAATTACTTTAGTTTAAACCCTTCTCAAAAAAATACACTTTATTTATAATTATTTTAATTTTGTTGGCTTTTTGGTTCCAAGGAGGCAGGCATAAGTGGTGCTTACTTTTAATTCCTAAAACCCCAGGAGACAAAAGCAGGGAGATCTCTGTGATTTTAGGCAGCCTGCCATAGCAAGTTTCCAGCACTTCAGGGCTCAGTAGAAGATAATTTATTAAAAGGAAAGGAAAAAAATATTAAAATTTAAATTTATAAATAATAGGAATGATGTTTATTGTTCCAAAGGAAAATCTAGAAACAAAGTGAATTTAACAAGTCTGGTTCCATGACCCAATTGTTTCCCTTTTCCTGTATTCCTTACAACTTTTTTATTGTGGAAAGTGAATTTTTAATACCTTTTCCTTGCTTATTTCTTTATGAATCTTGTTTCAAGCTGGAAGGACAGGCTGCTTTCTGGTGTCATTGCTGCCGAGCCTGGAACTTACTTCTCTTTGTCAGTGCTCTTGCCCTGTTGAAGTCTATCATTCTAGAAGGGGCTCTGACTTAGAATCTAGGACATTCAATTGCTCTAACTCCCTTTGCTTGTCTATAAACTAGAGATTCCAAATACCACCCAGTTCTCCCTTCTTTGCTAGTTAATCTGCAAGTGTTTTCTCAGGGAGATACATTGACAGTATAAGGGTTTCTGTTCTCAGTCTATTAAAATCCCTATTACTTTATACTATTCCCTTCTGCATAGAGACTAAGTCCTCTGTGAAGTTTGGGGTTATATAATGGCCTGTTTCTTACAGAATCATATTGGGCGTTCCTAAGAAAGCTGTGCAAGATTTTCCTTTCAGAAACAAATAGGGCTTGTACACATAGTGAACAGAGGTACACAAGATGCAATTGTGCTGGGGGTGGAACTTTCTTGTCCCTCCTACACAGCCAGAACAGCCCTGTTTCTCTTGCGCTATTTTGTTTCAGGGGCTTGGTGGGTTTTTAGGGGGGTGATGGGTTTTGTTTTATTTTTGTTTTGTTTTGTTTTGTTTTTTGAAATGCATATACTAGAGAATTCTAGCAAGCACAGGTCTCTTTGTGTGGTGTTTTCTAATGCTGTGAAACCTTATTATCCAATAACAGAAGATTGGGGCTTGTGAACCTTATCAAATTATTTTGCCAAAAGGCAGCAATGGAAATGTTCCCCTTTTATAATGACAACCATCCACTAAGATTAGGGTTCACCCTAATTGCTTTATGTACAGGGTTCACATAGAGAAGGAAAAAGTGGGGCAAGATGCTGGTGCGCTGCATTAAAGGTTTGTACAACTCCTCCTGTATTTTGTAACCTCTGCCCCCAGGTCCCTTTGAAGGTCCCAATTATCACATGCTCCCAGGTGGGTGTACCACCTCACCAGCACCTGATGATTCTTTGTGTCATTGCATCTGTCTTTACTAACGGACTTGTGCTGGCGCCACCATGAGGTTCAAGAAGCTACGCCACCCCTCTGAACTGATTCTGGTGAACTTAGCAGTTGCTGACCTAGCAGAATATTTGCCAGCACTTCAGTGTTTGAACCAAACTATGGCTACTTCGTGCTGGGCCACCCTCTGTGTGTCATAGAAGGCTACATTGTCTCATTGTGTGGTAAGCTGAAAGAAACACAAACCTGGTATGACTAAAGTAAATCATACTGCAAACCTGAGGTTCACAAATGGTGTTTATGTATAAGGCACAGTCTGAAGGGAGATACTTCATGGTAGAAGCTGGATCACAGTCAGCACAAGGGTTGCAGGACAATTTACAGGATTCTGAAGACTTCCCTCTAAGCATACATTTTCAACTCGTTTGCTTGAGTCCAATATCAATACAGGGTCTGATTGTATTTACCCAGTTTGGGGCTGTGGGGTTTATATGGAAAGAGATAGCTATGAGCCAGAGAATTCCAGAAACTATGGAAGACAGGATCTGGGCACCTTAAATGGACTCCTACCTAATTCAAGGATATATGAATTTTCATCCTTTCTCTCAGTCTGGTTAATGACACCAGGATGAGCTGTTTCTAGAGAAAAACAGTTCCCAGGCTTTTTGAGATATTGACCAGATTCTAGACACTTTTCTTTACAACCATTACTACAACTAGTTGTCTATGATTTGGTTATGTTAGGTAACTAAAGGCTGATGAGATAGTTCAGAAGATAAAGAAGCTGCTGCCCAAGTGTGATGAGCTGTGTTTCATTCCTAGGACCCACTGTTGAAGAAGAAAACTAATTCCCAGGAAATTGTCCTCTAATCTCCATATATACACCATAGCTATACATACATCAAACCCTAAAAAGTACTGGCTAGAAGTACCAGTGTGCTAGGTTATGTGCCAGGAGGGCCCAGTAACCAGATGGGGGCAACACAATGCCTCTGTTACTCCCTCTTTACCTTATCTCTAAATGGGCAAGAAGGTCCAGGAGTAGTAGCCAGTCTGGAAGACAGGCTTTGCTGAGCATATATGAAAAGGGAGGGCTTGAATGCCATGCTTATAAGCAGACACTTTGAAAGGTCCAGACTGTGGGTGGGAGACCCACAAATGGAACACGGTTGGAACCCCACTTATCTAGCTGTATACCCAGCAGACATCTATCAGTAACTGTCCCTGCTTTTTGTTCCCTCACTATTATTTCTCCTTGCCCCTCATCCATTCGGCAGATAAAGTTCAGACCAGAGGGAGTATGGGGTTGTATCCAAAAGCATAGGGGTGGATAATCAGAAAAGATCAAGTAAACAAAATTTATCTCCAAGTCCAAGTTTTTAGTTTATAGTGTGTACCTTGGTGGTTACATGGCCCAAGTAGCATTCTCTGTTGCCTCTGCTAGGCTTGCCTTTGTCCTACTCACGTGTATTCTTGGTTTACTCAGGTGTCCAGTAGTCAGCAAATTTGGTGTCAAAATGCCTTCACCCTCAGGAATGTTTACAAATGTATAAAAATGAAATTCACAACATTTACAAAGTTATCAATATATTGAAAATACTTATCAAAGTTTTAACTATTATTGACATAGTCTTTCATAAAAAATAAAAATATTCACCAACATGGAGGCAGGAGGAGGGGGGAAGGGATAGTGAGTTCCTGGGAGGGAGGTGGGGAAATGGGGTAAGGAGAGAACATCTGAAATGTAAATAAAATTTCCAATTAAAAAATAAATAAATAAAAATATTGTTGGGGCAATTGGTGGCACATACTTTTAATCCCAGAACTCAGGAGGCAGAGGCAGGCAGATCTTTGAGTTGGAGGCCAGTCTGGTCTACAGAGTGAATTCCAGGACAGCCAGGGCTACATAGTGAGACCCTGTCTCAAAAAAAACAAAGCAAAACCAAAGCGTATTAAACTATGGACTAAAATGGAGCTGGAGAGATGTCTTAGTAGTTAAGAGTAATCAGTTGCCTCTTCCAGAGGTCTAGGTTCAATTATGTAGCACCCATATGAAGGCTCACAACCACTTTAAAACCCAGTTCCAAGAGATATATCACCCTCTTCTGACTTCCATGGGCACTAGGCATACACAGGCACATATGCAGGTGAAACACTCATACACTCAAAATAAAAATAAGTACTTCTTTAAAATTTTCACTAAAACATTAGGA
The DNA here is from genome assembly GCA_021653895.1 of Mastomys natalensis. Classification (NCBI taxonomy): domain Eukaryota; kingdom Metazoa; phylum Chordata; class Mammalia; order Rodentia; family Muridae; genus Mastomys; species Mastomys natalensis. The sequence continues at coordinate 58,532 of JAJTUV010003728.1, read as the reverse complement.
ACAGTGTTCTGTACTAAAGTATTTCAACAAGTATCTGATCTAACTACTAATAAAAATCAGTCAAGTGACAATGAGTAATAATGTAAGGTGATATGAGAATATCTGTCACTTTTCTATCTAGCTGAGTGAGTCAGGGTATTATAATACTGCCAAGTTCATAATAGAAGGTAATACAGAGTGTCCCTCTGCGGTTAGGTGAATAAAAAATGCTTTTCACCACCCTGGTTTGTGGGTCCCTGAGGCTTGTGTACACATCTTTGGGCATAAGACAGAGTGGGAACCTGTGCCACCCTCCATTAGAGAGAATCTGAGATGTCCCCAAACACTTAAAGAAACAGCAATATGCAGGAAGCGTACAGATTACATGTTCTGTTTCTTTGGAACAATAACACTTCAATATGGTCATGCCAGTATGGACATGTGTTTCCAGGATTCATCAATGACATCAGAGGAAGACAGTCTCAGAGACCAAGGGGTCAAAAAGGGTTTGCAGGGTCCTGTGGACAAGGTATCCAGCTACCATAGACCATTCATTGCCTTCTTTTTGGTGATGAGGTGTGCAGACTGAGTTGAGGGAGAGAGAGCTATGAGAGTTCTAAGTTACAAGTGTTGGGTTCTATGACTCACTAACTAACTGAAACTATGGACATCCTGCTCCAGAGCACAAGCAACTATGGTTTAAAAGGAAGATGAGAGAGTAGACAGAGGATGAAGGAAGTCATTGGGTTTAGCATGGGAAGCAAAGCAGATGACCTTAAAGGAGAAAAAGAAGGTGAGACACACATGTCATAAAAATGGATTGAAAAATTATCCATTCACCAAGAGGTCCATGGTACTCTGGATCTAAAACATTTCCAAGGATTTGGTGTGGCAGCTAGGAATGTTGAAAGCTGCCAGCAGGAGGAGGAGGAAGCAGTATGAATAATCCTTTGTTTGGCTTGAAGCCTTGTCTATCTCTTCTTCCCTGTAGGGATCACAGGCCTCTGGTCCCTGGCCATCATTTCCTGGGAGAGATGGCTGGTGGTCTGCAAGCCCTTTGGCAATGTGAGATTTGATGCTAAGCTGGCCACTGTGGGAATCGTCTTCTCCTGGGTCTGGGCTGCTGTATGGACAGCCCACCAATCTTTGGTTGGAGCAGGTAAGGGTGTAAAGATGCTAGAAAGATAGGTCCTGTAGGACCAAGTGTGGAAGGTCAGATTGTGATCTTCGGGGGAAATCACTTCTGATTTCTGGGCCTGTGTGGCTTCTTGCTTACAAGGAGTGAGGAAACTCTCTCCAGGCTCCCACTGAGGCATGAACATGAATGCATGGATATATTTGCCTATGACATCAAAAGAGGCCCTGTAGATCACTCCCTAGACTATGAAAACGTTTATCTCAAGTATAAGAAGCTCACAAGAACACTAGGAATATTCAAAATGTCCATCATAGAGCTAAAGTGTAAGTGAACACTGGGTACATTTAGATTTCAGGGCCCTCTTAAAAGCTCTATGCCAGGCCCATTCATACATTTTACCACACCACCTTCAGAGGTTTCTTAGACGGTACAGGAAGAATATATATATAATATATTCTTGCCAGACTCATTCTTTGGGGAAATACTCAAAACTGATGAGGCAATGATTAGATGTTTGGCTGGGAGGAATGAGACATGGACAATTGATTTTACTGTTGTACATGACAATCTTGAATATTGTTTCCTGTAGTATTGGACAAGGAATGTTATTTCTTTGGGAAGCTTCCATCATTCTGTGAAATAAGCCTTGCAAACAGCTTGTCTTTCCCCAGAACCACAATGACTGTCAGTAATTAAGAATGTCCTAGTGCTAGTGCTGGTGGAGGCTTAGACTGGATTATTTCATTTCACTTCCATGGTTACCCAGTGAGCATTGCCCCTTCATTATGGCCCTGGCATAAAACTGGCCTCATAAAAAATTTCAGATATTCTTGGTTGTTTCTAAAAAGGAAGAGAAAAAAGGAAGACTCTTCACTTCCTTATGAAAATATTCTAGAATCAAGTAGTGATAATTACACAACCTTGGGAAAGTCTTGAGTGTTGTAATGGCAAATTTTATATTATGTATATTTTGCCACAAAGAGAAAAGATGACATGAAGTATATAAATGGACAAGAATTTACCAAAACCCTACTAGAGAGTTTTAAGATGATCAGAATATTCTGGAAGTACGACACTGTGATAGATATGAAATGCTATTGACTTGTTTACTTTTAATTGGTTAATTTCTTCTCAATTTAAAAAACCCTCTGACTCAAGTCAGGAGTGTGCCTGGCTGGCTGGGGAGGTTACAGATTGCCCCAGCTTGAATTAGGATGGGCTGCTAGCCCTTCTCTTTAGGTACTGGCCTTACGGCCTGAAGACATCCTGTGGCCCAGACGTGTTCAGCGGTACCTATACCCCGGGGTTCAGTCCTATATGATGGTCCTCATGGTCACGTGCTGCATCTTCCCACTCAGCATCATCGTGCTCTGCTACTTCCAAGTGTGGCTGGCCATCCGAGCAGTAAGCCCTTTACCCTCCTGCCCTCATCCCAAACTGACAAGATGTGTCAGTTACCAGGCACACCTGGTAACTCTCCTGCCTCCACACTGCTCTGATCCCAAATCAATTAGTCCACCAGAGTCTCTTAAATGCACTCCCCCTTTTATTTTTGGAGACAAAGACTCAGTCTGGAGTCCTGGCTGGCCTGAAATTTTCTATGTAGATCAGGTTAGATTCAATTCACAGAAATCTACTTGCCTCTGCCTCTTGAGTGTGTACCACCATGACTGGCTCAAACTTTTTTTTTCCCTGTGAGTCTTAGTCGCTGTTCAATTGCTATTAAGAGACACCATGAACAAGGCAACCCATTAAAAAGCATTTAATTGGGAGCTTGCTTACAGTTTCAGAGGCTTAGTCCATTATGATCATTGTGAAAATCATACAGGCATGGTGATGGAGCAGTAGCTAAGAGCTACATCCTGATCTAAAGGCAAAGAAAGGAATTCTGGCCTGCCGTAAACTTTTGAAACCTCACCTCTAGTGACATACTTCTGCTAACAAGGCCAAACCGTCCAACAAGACCACCTCTCTTAATCCTTCTTAAATAGTGCCACTCTCTGATAACTAAGCTTTCAAAAACTATGGGGGGCATTCTTATTCAAACCACCACACCATATAAGCAGATCCCATTCCTATAAGAAAATATTAAGGAACAATGGTATGAGACAGAAGGTTGTAGCTCAGTGGTAGAATATTTGCCTAGCATATATTGAAGCTCTGGGTTCCATCCTAAGCACCAAATAAACGTGAGTGGTGGCCCTTAGGCAGTGAAACAGGGAGCTCAAAAAAGTTCAAGGTTATCCTCTGCTATATAACAAATTTCAAGGTCAGTCTGATATCTACATTGAGTAAAGAGATGCAGGGAGTTCCTCTGGGGTATAAATTTGAAGGATTTTACTATTTTAAAAAGTATGTACAATATTTTTATCATATTCTTTACCCTCTCCCAACTCCTCTCAGATCTTCCCTACCAAACTTCATGTTCTCTCACACTCTCTGCCCCCCCTCAGAAAAAAAAAAAAACACAAAACAAAGGTCAAAATAAATTAACAAGTAAAATTCATTAAGAGAAAAATTACCCAAATAAAAAGTTCACAAAACAAAAACAAACAAACAGAAAACAATCAAACAAATAACAAAACCAATCGTGGAATCCATTTTTATGTTAGACAGCTACTCCTGGGCATGGGGCCCTACCTTGGAGTATGGCAGATATACCTAGTGACATTTGTTAGAGAAAACTGGTTTCCCCTTTCTCAGCAGGTTTCAGTTGCAAATAGCTTCTTAGTTAGGGATGGAACTTATTTCTGTGCTGAAATTTTGTATGGTTTGAACTTTACATGTCTTCTGTGTGCTGTTACAGCCCTTAATGCAGAAATGGAGTTAGAAATGTTGTAAGATTCATCCAGACAACAACAGGACTGATATATACATAAATGAAGTTCTTGTAGTCTCAAAACCTGGCTTCTTGTGTTCTTACTGCACTGAGATGGAAAGTGACTGCCTGTCCATTCCTAGAGGACTCAGTAAGGTAGCAGAGCTGTCTGTGCCTCCCACTGACCCAGTACAGCCCTTCCATAAAGCATAACCTACAGAACACCTGCATCCCTTCCACAGGTGTCTTAGTTACTATTCTATTGCTGTGAAAAGACACAAGACCAAAGCAACTTAATTTTTTTTAAAAAGCATTTGATTAGGGGATGCTTACAATTTCAGAGGGTGAGTCAAGAATGGCACTGGAGCAATAGCTGAGAGCTTAATCCTGATCTGTAAGTTGAAGGCAGAGAGAGATAGACTGACCCTGGCTTGGGCTTTTAAAACATCAAGGCTCACCCCTCATAATGCCATACCACCTAATCTTCCAAAAACAGTTTCATTGTCTAGAGACCAGACATTCAAATACACGAGCCTTTGGGGGCCATTCTCATTCAAACCACCACAATGAGGCTCTTAAGGAAGATCAAGAAGTGAACTCCAGAATGCCACTTGCCCCTAGACCTGCTTGACACTGTCCTGTGTCTGGTGCTCTATCTTAGGAAGCCAATTCTGTCATGAGTCCCTATCTCACCAACATCCCTATCCAGGCCAGGCTATTACTGGGAGCTCCTACAAAAGATGAAAGTAAGAGAATGTGTAAGCTGGGTACAGTATGGTGAGAGCTCTGTGCTCCCCTAATGATCTCCCTCCCCATATAAATTGTTAAACAACTCCCCTACCATTTACTTTATGTACCATTTGTTCAGTGCCCAGCACTGTATAGCACAGGTGGCAGAAAGTCCCTTAAGGTGGTGCTTTAACTATATGAAGGTGCTTTTGTGCTCACTCTTCCTTGAGCAGGTATTTATAAGTTTTCTGGAGAAGACCATGAGCTCCACCAGGAGGCACCATTTACTTTCATGTCTTGTAATGAAGCTGCAAATTGGCTCCTGGGTTGGTGGTCCCATATCAGAATCAATTCCCAAAGTGTTTCCCTCCAGCTTCAGTAGTATTAGCTCTTGACTAGCAGAGCTCATCACTGCTGTTCCAGCTCTTCCTGTATTATAGCCTTCCTGATTCCTTTTACAGCCATCTGTCATCAGTAAGCCTTCCATGGCAGATAGTGGCCGGCCTCTAGCCTCTAGAAAACCTGGGGGAAGAGTTATGTACGGGTCTTGCATTGCCACTGGGCACCTGGCAATTACTAGACCTGGTTCAGTTAAAGCAAACATCACTTCTAGGGCAATATTCAGGACTTCAGACTCAAACCTGAACATAAGACTAGATATTCTTTGGAAGGGATCAGATACAGACTAAACTCAGTCTCCTTGGTTCTTCACAAGCTTCTGTGAAACTGTAAACAACAGCTTCAAAGGTCTGGTCTGAGGGTTGTCCTTGGCCAGGCCAGCCACTTGTTCCCACAAGGCCTACATAAAGCCAGCTCCAGGACTACCCTGGCTCCCAAGTCAGATCATTCTCTAACTTAGGGTGGGAGGCAGGATTGGAATACTAGGTGGACTATTTCCTACTCCCCATAGATCCCTAGATTTCCCTCTTCTTGCTAGTGTCCTAACTTGGTACCTGGGAAACACCAATAGTCCCTCCATATATAGAGGTCTATCTGAGTAATTCACTGTCCTTGTCTTCTTTAGGTGGCAAAGCAACAAAAAGAATCTGAGTCCACTCAGAAGGCCGAGGAAGGAGGTGACACGCATGGTGGTAGTGATGGTCTTCGCATTACTGCCTCTGCTGGGGGGCCCTATACTTTCTTTGCATGCTTTGCTACTGCCCACCCTGGCTATGCCTTCCACCCTCTTGTGGCCTCCTACCATCCTACTTTGCCAAAAGTGCCACTATCTACAACCCCATTATCTATGTCTTTATGAACCGGCAGGTAAGCAAAAGCTTAAACAAATCAAACTCAAATGACCCAGAACTCAGAGATAGGTTCTTACCTAGAATCAAATCATCAATGAGAAAGCTTTATGGGAGAACCTGGGAGTGGGAGATGGGATAATGATGATTCTCCAAGTAAATAAGTGTGGAAAGGCTCCTACATGTGACCCCAGCCTGACCAACCTCAACTCTAACAATGACCTTTGGTATCCTTGGACTATCTCCTCCTGATCTAGATACTTAGGAAAGTGTGGTGCACTGCAGGCTCTTCCCTTCTGATGACCCCACAACTATGGACAAGAATCTTCTAAAGGTGCTTCTAGAATTCAGATGTACTAAGCATTCAGTGAGTACACAATGATCCTAGCTAGGTCTGTTCCTCTTGTGTTTACAGATTCAACTCTAAATTTTTTTTTTCATTTCAAACCTTGACTTTGGTATTTTGCCACCTTAAAAGTTTAGCTTTTCTTGGTTACACTCTAAGAGTTCAAGGGCTTTTATGATCTCATGAATTAGTTTAGAGTGAGCATGCTATGGCCTTACCCAAGGTCTTGTTTGATGGCAACCATTCTTAACTGCCCTATTGGACTTTGACAGAAGTAGCTCGTGGCTTTAGAGCCCCCTGGTAGACTATAGACCTTATGAGGCTCATCACCTTCTAAGTGCCATTTGCCTTCCCTCTTTCTTGAATACATCATATGCACTTCATTAAGGAGCATCTACTGTATGAGTTATTAGTAATCAGAAGTGTTCAATAGAGCCTCTCATTTCATCAGACTCAGTGAACCCTTCCAATTGATTCTTCTTTTTTTTTTATTGGAACTTTATTTACATTTCAGGTGTTTTCCCCTTACCCCCTTTCCCCCTCCCTCCCAGGAACTCCCTATCCCTTCCCCCCTCCTCCTGCTTCCACGTTGGTGTACCCCCTTCCACCCTCCCCTGTACCTTACCTCCCCACCCTCGAGTATCCCCCCCCCACGACGTCCAGCCTTCATGGGACCAAGGATCTCTTCTCCCACTTATATATAGCTCCCTTGCATATATAGCTGGAGCCATGGGTCCCTCCCTAAGCGCTCCCAGGCTGGTGGTTTAGACCCTGGGGCTCTGGTTGGTTGGGATTGTTGCTTTCCTCATGGTGTTTCGCGAATCCTCTCAACTCCTTCAGCCTTCACTCTATCTTCTCCATTGGGAACCCCATGATCAGTTTTAATGGTTAGCTGTGAGCATCTGCCTCTGAGTATGTCAGACTCTTGCGACCTCTAAGGAGACAGCTATATCAGGCTCCTGTCAGCATGTACATCCTGACATCCACATCAACCTCTACCTTTGGTGACTGCATATGGGATGGATACCCAGGTGGAATGGTCTGTAGACGGCCCCTCCTTCAGTTTCTGTCCTGCACTGTGTCTCCATATTTGCTCCCTTGAGTATTTTGTTACTCCTTCTAAGAAGGACTGAAGCCCCCCCCCCCACTTGGTCATCATTCTTCTTTCCTCTTTTTATCTTTCTTCCTCTGGTGCTGTGTGATGGAACACAGGCCCTGGCACATGCCAGGCAAGTACTCTACACAGATTCTCTTCCAAAAAATCTGAAAGCAGTCCTAGAAAGAAATCCTTGTGAAAGACAAAAAACAAGGGTAGGAATTGAAACATACTCTTCTGGGCAGGTGCACAAATTTTTGCTTCACTCATTCTGCTAATTCCAAGAAAACTGGAGCAGGAATTTCATTCTTGTTCACTGCTATATCTTTCCAGAATAGAGTGAGAGTCAGCGCATAAAGTGAAAACTTAGTAGATTTGCCAGCTATTTTCAGCCAATATTCCATGTTGTTAATCAGCCCGTCTCTGATGTTCTCTATGTCAACACTTAAGTATTATCATTTTGAGGGTTTTCATGTCATAGGGAATGGAGTTAATCACAAATAGAACTGAAATTTGGGGACACTTTTAGTTTGGGTTCTCAAAGCTTTGTAGTTGGCTCCTTAGATGGCATTGGTTTTTTTCATTTGTTTGGTTTTTTTTGTTTTGTTTGTTTGTTTTGTTTGTCACTGCCTAAATATCCTGAAGCTATCACAACAAATTCCGCAAACTTCATGGCTTAAAACAACAGAATTGTATAACTCCATGTAAAAGTACTTGCCTAGTATACACAAAGTCTTAGGCTAAATTCCTACCTCTACAACAAACAAACAAGGAAATAGAGTTGTAGAACAAAGGAAACTAGGAGAAAGACATTAAGTTTCTCAGTTCCATAGGCCAGAAATCTGAGGTTTAGGTTATCATCTGACCTCTGAAACTGTGAGAAACTTAACATCAATTGACCAGCCCTCAGGACCACGTTTTCTTGACTCCTAACCCATGGTGGCCTCTCCTTCCTCCTCCTGCACTTTCTTCTTCCTCGTGGTCCCTCTCCAAGCCCCAAGCCCGGGAAACCTAAACCCCATCTATGTCATCTATTGGCTGTTGGCATTTTTATTTACCAATCATAAATAACTTGGGGGTCAAGGTGTACATTCAGACTCTCATCTCTGTGAAAACCAGGTCTTGGGGGCCTGCACTTAGCATTACAATAGATAGCAAAAGACCAAACCTCAGCAATGCCCCTTTTAGTTCAATAAAAGGCTCTTTTCTCTCACATACAAATTGAATACAATTATAAAACTTATGAAAATTGTAAGGTAGCATCCAGTCCATTATATTTGGCAATTTAGATAAAGTATTTTATCATTTATCCTAATTAATGTGTTTACAATCCTGTACCTCAATTATATTTGATTTTAACTTGTATAGCCATCTGAAAACCATCCTTTTACATCTAGAACACCTTTAATGCTAAACAACTTAAGTTCAATTTTGAGACTATAACTAGTGTTCAACCCTGTCAAAGATTTAAGAAGGAATATATATATGCAGGAATGTAGCTTCCAAATTTAAACAAGTGGCAGAGACAGCTGACTGCTTGGACAGTTCCCAATATTCCTTAAAACACTGAAGCATCTATCTTCAGCATTCTGGCCCAGAACATCTGACAAACCTTAAGTGAAGCAGGAATTATGAAGAACAAGCTTACCCTGTCTTGGCAGAGTTTAGCAGTCAACTACCCCTTGTCTATTTGTCCTTTTTGTACAGAATTCTGTTTGTAGATAAAATTAGGTCATTTCATGCCTAGGGGCTAACTTGCCACAGTTGAAGCAACTCCACATGGAGGTATTGATGCTCATTACCTTCCTTAAAGGGGGAATGGGGATACTGTCAGGAGTAGACTTGTCTGACTAGTTTAAACGATCTTATAATAATGAAATAAAATTAAATGCCAATATTCTGTGGATCGCATGATGCTTTTGAGCTATTGAGCTAAACATTGATTATTTTTTAGCTATTTACTATTTGAATAACCTTGAAAACATTTTATTGTAATTATATAAATTAGAATCTAACATGACCATGAATTTGACTATCTAACTATTAACTTGCAGTACTTAATTATTCTAAACAGTTTGCAGTAGCAGCATATTAAAAGAACTGGGTCTAAACTTTGTATTTTAAATGAGTTGCATAGGCCACAATGCCTATCTAAGAATAACAAAATTAATTTTAAATTTCATATCAACATACAAAGATTTATACCAATGAAAACCTTAAAACTGTATCATATACAATTTCTGAACCAATGTAAGAAGATATAACCTCAATTCTGCATCAGGATATAAAGATTTATACCAATGTAAGATTTATGGCTATAAAATGCTTTAACAGCAAATTTTATAATCCATCCATATTTGTCTAATTTGCTATAATATAATATATATATATAATATATATACTATATTACCCTTTTTTCTATTCAACCCCCTTCCCTTACCTAAAAAAGACAGAAGGATAGAGAAGAGAAAAGGAGATATATAAATCCCTGAGTCTATAGATTTCTTTTGTTTCTTCCCTGTCCAAAACTATAATTATTTGTAAATTATCCCTTAAAATGACAACATATCTATAATTCATAAAAATGATGAAAACCATCCACCCCAATTTAAGAGATTAGGAAGACGATCTTCTTATAATTACTTCTTGCATAATTGGGGTAAAGAATTCCTGCTTGGGGCCCAAGGGGAGAAAAAATAGTTTTTTAAAAGCTAGCTGTAGCATTTTTGCCCAGTTTCTGCATTATCCAGTTCAGTTGTTGTCTGTCCAGTCTCTTGTTGTCTTTCCAGTCTATGTATTGGCTGTCAAGCCTTTGTGTGATCAATCACTTTGGCTAGCCCTTTTGAAGTTGATTTGCATGCATATTTGTTAAAAATCAGTAACTGAGACAGTCTGCGAGAATGAATCACCTGGGTGCTTGCGCTGTGAAGACATTCATGTCTCAGCTGATAGGTTTTCCCAGGTCAGATCTAATTTTTATAAGTTTTGTTGGTAACCATGTTTTTTCATCCATGTAGATACATTAGCATAATCACTGCCATCTTAAACTGCTGCAAGTTTCCATTCTAATGTCAACACAGCCTTATAGTATATTGGTTGGCTTAGTTCCTTGGTTTTTTTTTTTTTTTTTTTTCGGTAACTCAATGTCAGCTACTGTTGTTCCTTTTTCACCATCATTAAGAAAATTGAGAGTTAACAAAGCATTATTAGTCTGTTCCTGGGGGGTTTCCTTCTCCCTTTTTGTCTAATAAGCAACTCTTTTAAGGTACAATTGGCTCTTTCTATAACTCCTTGTCTGTGTGTTATGTGGTATACCAGTAAGATGCGTTTATATTATAATATGCAAAGAATTGCTTATCTTATTGGATTATATGTGGGGAACACTGTCGGTTTTGATTTGTGCAGGTATCCCCAAAATTGCCATTATTTCCAATAATTGTGTAATTACACAATCAGCCTTTTCAGATCTTAAAGCAGTTGCCCTTGAAATCCTAAGTATGTTTCAAGAGTATGGTGTATATACTTTTGTTTTCCAAGTTCTGCAAAAATAAAACGTCATCTGCCAAATGTCATTTATTTTGGTACCCCTAGGCTTGGTTGTATAGAGAACATTAGAACTCTTGGCAACAAGACATCATTTGTTCCCCACATTGATGGAAAATTTTTCTTCTTTTAAACCTTTCCATTACATGTTTCTCATGAAATTTTAAGGCTTCTAACACATTTCCTATTAGTAATTGTCCAGTTTCATCATTTCCCTAAGCTAATGGATCAGGGCAAAACCTGTATGAGAGCAAATATGATATGATTTAATATATAATGGATAGTTTCTACTTCTAATGACTTGTTGAAAATTGTATAAATAATGAAGTTAATTCTGAGTTATCAGGTACAAACTCAGCTGTTTCTATATGTAAAACAACTGTGTCTGCATATAAAGAATCAGCAATTATATTTAAGAGATTTCAGAATAATCTAATAATACCTTAAGGATGCATACAATTCTGATTTTGAACCAATGTATATGGACTTTTGATCACCTTTTTTATTTTGTCTGACTTATAACCTGCCATCCCATCTTGTTTGCATCAGTATAAAATGGTACCTCTGGCATTGTTCTGTTTACTATACCTGGAAGAATCCAATTAGCTCTTTTTATAAACTGTATACATTTGCTTTTCAGATATGTGTTATATTAATTTCACCCAAGTAGTTACTACAAGTTCTTTGCCAATCATTCATTGATCACCATAATAACATAATCTCAGTATTTGTAAGAATGTGCTACAATTTGGGCTGGATCTTTTTCCTGACATTGATGTAGTCTTATTCTTTTATATTAATTCAGAAATCTTTTTCTATATATTTTTTTTACTTTGTTTATGAGCTAAGAAAATCTATTTCATAATACTATATTCCTTTTGCACAATGAGCCCAGTTAGGGAATGAGTTGAAGGTAAATGACCAGATACAATCAAGTTTAGGATTGATTTGCTCCACATATGCCTCTTTCAGTCTTTGTTCTATAAGGTTAATTCTGTGGTTGAATCTTGGGTATTTCAGGCTTCTGGGCTAACCTGAAATACCCAAGATTCAACTCAAGGCCACATAAAGCTCATGAAGAATGATGACCAAATAGGGGAGCCTTCAGTCCTTCTTAGAAGGAGTAAACAAAATACTCAAGGGTGCAAATAAGGAGACACAGTGCAGGACAGAAACTGAAGGAGGACAGTCTACAGACTATTCCACCTAGATATCCATCCTATGTGCAGTCACCAAAGGTAGAGGTTGATGTGGATGGCAGGATGTACACGCTGACAGGAGCCTGATATAGCTGTCTCCTTAGAGGTCTGCAAGAGTCTGACATATTCAGAGGAAGATGCCCCACAGCTAACCATTAAACTGAGCATGGAGTTCCCAATGGAGAAGATAGAGTGAAGGCTGAAGGAGTTGAGAGGATTCGAGACACCATGAGGAAAGCAACAATACCAACCAACCAGAGCCCCAGGGTGTAAAACAACCAGCCGGGGAGTGCTTAGAGAGGGACCCATGGCCCCAGCTATATATGCAAGGGAGAAGAAGAGTATATATAAAAGTGGGAGAAGAGACCCTTGGTCCCATGAAGGCTGGACGTCATGGGGGGGGGATATTGGAGGGTGGGGAGGTGAGGTACAGGGGAGGGTGGGTGGGGGTACACCAACGTGGAGGCGGGAAGAGGGGGGAAGGGATAGTGAGTTCCTGGGAGGGGGGGGGAAATGGGTAAGGTGGGAACATTGAAATGGAAAAAAAAAAAATTTTTCAATAAAAAAAAAAAAAAGTTAATTCTTTTACTGCTTCAGCTGTTAGACATCTTGGACTGTTTAAATTTGAATCTCTGTGTAATGTTTGAAACAAATTACTTAACTTATAATGTACTTAATCCTACTGTAGACCTCAACCAGCTAGTATCTACCATTAAGTTTTAGAAATTGTTAAGAGTTTGCAAATGGTCCCATGGATCTGTACCTTTTTGTCGTTGAATTTTTTGTTGACTGATTTTATAGCCCAAATAACTAAGTGAATCTCCTCTTTGTATTTCTTCTGGAGCAATCTATATCCCCTGGCATGGCAGAATTCTTTGTGTTACCTTAAACATATTCTTTAAACATCTTGATCAGAGCTGGGCAGTGGTGGCGCACGCCTTTAATCCCAGCACTTGGGAGGCAAAAGCAGGTGGATTTCTGAGTTCAAGGCCAGCAGCTGGTCTATAGAGTGAGTTCCAGGACATCCAGGACTACACAGAAAAAAACCCTGTCTCAAAAACAAACAAACAAAAAACAACAACAACAACAACAACAAAAACATCTTTAGCAGAATCAGGCAACAGAATGTCATCCATATAATGATAAATAATAGATTGAAGGAATTGCTTATGAATTATTTCTAATGGTTGTTGCACAAAATACTGACATAAAGTTGGACTATTTAACATTCCCTGTGTTAGTACCTTCTTTATCTCTTTAATAGATGATTATTATTCAAAGTAGGTCTAAATCTTTTTTCATAAGAACACTGGTCACTGGACTAATTAATGCTAATCTAATATGACCTCACTGTAACATACATGTGCAAAGACCCCCATTCCAAAAAAGGCAACCATAGGTTCCAGTAATTATTATTTGCCTATTTTTAGGAGAGGTCACAAACTCAACCACACATCACCATTAACTGCTGAACTGGATGATTCAGACCTCCTCCATTCATATGTGGAAATAATGAGCTGAGGCTTCCCCATCCACTCATAATATTCTTAATGGGAGAAGGGAAGGTGTACATCCACAAAGTGGCAGTGCAGCCCAAGCTTCACCTTTAGCACTGTGCACTACTCCTTTCTGCTTTGCTGAATAATGTTTTTTGTCCTTCCAGTTTCGAAACTGCATTTTACAGCTCTTTGGGAAGAAGGTTGATGATAGCTCTGAACTTTCCAGCACCTCCAAGACAGAAGTCTCATCTGTCTCTTCAGTGTCACCTGCATAAGTCTGCCTCCAACCTGTACCATCTGCCAACACTTTGGCCACCTCTTACTTCCCTTCTCATCCATTCTTGATCAATAAACATAATTTCTCTTTGCTCAAACCAACAAAGTCCCAGAGATGGCTACAATTTGAGGTTATCTAAGTTGCTGGTTGTTCAGGCACCAGACCTGGAGGGAATACAATGTAGGCAAAGAGACCAGAACATATGGGGTTTTTTTTTCCACTTTTAATCCAGTCCCCGTGTCTGTAGATATTATGAAAAGAGCAATGGAAAACTGGAAGGAGAAGGCAAGTTGGCATCTGCATGTATCTCACTGGGCTTGCAGTTACAGAATTAAGAAAATGAGAGCAACAAAGTAGTTTTCTAAGAGGTCTTACTGGGTGCCCTCAACAACTGAAAGTAAGGAAAAAATTCAGATGAATGGCACTTTTTGGCCCTCAGTGTCTATGTGATGGAGGCTTAGCATCCTTTAAATCTGGTCTCCATTTAAAGGGGATCCAGGCCTGCAGTCAATAATAGAGATGACATGCCGCTTACTGCCAGGCCACGGTCCCAAGCCCAATGATCATAAATACAATGAAGATGCGCAGGCGTGAGTTGAGCAAGGGCAAGGGGCATAGAACACAATGTAGAGACCATGACCAAGAGGATAGTAGTCAGAGTGAGAAGCAGGCTTATGAATCTGAACAAAAAGTCCTTGGGACGGGTTCTGAGGCTAGCCATCATCTCCAGTTGGGTAGCTTGCTGTAGAGTTTCTAGTTTGGTTATTCTGCTCTTGAAAGTCTCCATTACATCCTGCAGGGAACATACACACATATACTCACCAGAAGTCAGACAGAAATGTGCTTATCTAATCTAGTAATTTATTTGCCTAGGGGTGTTCAAGAAGTACTGTTTAAGATGTTTTTCTGGTTTTTTTTTTCCTTCCTTGTTTATTTATTTATTTGAGACAAGATCTCATTGTATAGTTCCAGCTGGCCTGAAACTTGTTAGATAGACCAGGCTGTTTTCAAACTCACAGAGATCTATCTGCCTCTGCCTCCCAAGTCCTGGGATTAAAGGCATGTGCCATCATACCTGATGAGTTGAATCTTTTAGGAGGATGGGAAGAACTGTTGCATATGCACAGTAAGAGACAGACAGTTGCTGTGGAATGATGGGCACTTCTTGGCCCTCAGTGTCTATGTGAATGGAGGCTTAGCATCCTTTAAAGTCTGGTCTCCACTTAAAGGGGATCCAGACCTGTCAGCCAAAATAGAGATGACATGCTACTTCTGCCAGGCCATGGTCCCAAGCTCAATGGTTTATAGGTCACAGACTCTGGTGTACAGCTCAGTGATTGCTCCTACAAGATGAGAACCACTGTCCAAAGTCTCCAAAGCACCTTGGCTGCATGGTAAGAAGTGGAGGTCACACAGGCATGCAGGGTAGACATTGCTAACTCTAAAGCAAAGGTGCAAGTTGCTATTGTACTATCAGGCCAGACACAATTTGAGGGGTCCTGGTGAGAACTATCTACTGCTGGACTGAGGACCTAGGTGAAAAAGGTCTAACCAGGAACAGGAGTAGGAGCTATGAGTATGGAAAGGATGGAAGGGCAGGAAGCTAGAACCCATGAGATTCCCAAAGGCTTCTCTCTACTAGCAATGCAAATTACCCCAGCATCCTTAGGCTTGTCAGGCCTCACCCCTGATTTTATAGGTCACAGACTCCAGGGTACAGCTCAGTGATTGTCCCTACAAGATGAGATACTATGTCCAAAGTCTCCAAAGCACCTTGTGGCTGCATTGGTAAGGAGTGGAGCTCACATAGGCATGCAGGGTAGACATTGCTGATTCTAAAACAAAGGTTGCAGGTTACTATTGTACCATCAGGCCAGACACAGTTTATATCTTCTCTTGCCTTGGCTTGGGGCACATCCAGATAGATCTATTCATCCCCACATCTTCTCACTAGTCCTTTCTCCCCCAATGCCCTCACCCATATTTCCTTGGCTCTTTCATAGGACAATAGGCCATTTCTCTATCTGTGCATGCCAGATGCTGTTTGTAGGTGGCAAATTTCATCCAGGTATCTCTGCAAGTGATCATTCACCTGTTCTTCCATCAGTGATTGTCTAGGATACAAGAGAGAAAGTATACACTCACTCTTGTACCTTATTCAGAGTTCATGCTAGCAGTGAGTACCCTGAAGCTGATATTTACTAAAACACCCATACACACACACACACACACACACACACACACACACACCCCTAGGATTCTGTCAAAGGGGGCTGGATCCTCTACTCTGCCTGGGAAATACTTACACTAATAGTTCTTATTAACAAATTATTCTCTACTAACTATTTTACCAAATGTGCAATATACTAGAAAAATATGGAAATGAAAATTTAAGTATCTGTATATGCTATTAATCCCCCAAATGCTCCCAGGAGCAGTGTTGAGGATGTAGTAGTTACTCCATAAATGAATCTTTATTGTAAAGACCACATTGTATAAAGTTCCATTTGTATGCAATCCATAAACATGAGTCATATGAGTGGGTGCCAGGAATTGGAATCAGGAGTGACAAGAATGACTGCTAGTAGGGTTTATTGTTTCAGGGATATAAAATGTAAGTTGGATAGTAGATTAACTCTGATATACTAGGACCCCACTAAAATTGTACACCTTGGTGGGGAGATAGAATCTCACACTGTAGCCCAAGCTAGCTTTGAACTTGTGATCTTCCTGCTTCTGCTTCCTGAGTGCTGGGATTGCAGGCATGTGTCACTAGATCAAGCTAGACTGCATTCTTTAAATGAGTAAAATGAATGTCATGTGAATTATAACTCAATAAAGTTATTTAAATAAAAGCACACATTGGATTGTATTAATGATATCACAACTCAGTAAATTTAATTAAAATCATGGAAATGCAATTAAAATGGTGAATTTCATGACATGTAAATTAAATCTTAACCCAGATGTTGAAAAATATAAGCAAAATATACTACCTCTTGTATATACAAACATAAATAAGAATGTACTATAATATGCATAGAAAAGATTAACACCCCAATGAGGGTAGTGTGAGGTCAAACAAAGGGGCTGGAGTAAGAGGTCTCAAGAGAGTGCCTCTGAATCTCTATGTGAATGCATGTATGCTTATTTGTGTTACTGAGTGAGTGTGTGTGTGTATGTGTGTGTTACTAAGTTTGAAACCTGTAGCCTCGTACATACTAGGCAACACTTGACTAGTCCATACAGCTGAATCTTTTGAAGTTTATTTCTTAAAAAAAAAAGATTTGAAGAGAATGTGTAGCAAGTGTTTGTCTTTGAAGTTCCTCATCTAGACTCCATAAAGGATAAGCCAGAGAAGAGAAGCCAGGCTACCACGAGGACTCCTGATTCTCCCATTCCAGGAAGAGCAGAAGCAGGTCTGAGCTGAGTTAGATTGGTGACTCCAACATGAAGCACATAGAAAGGCAGGGTTGCCACCAAGGCCAGGGAAGGAAGTCACACATGATAGGCCCTAGATCCAATCTTTAGTATCACAAACAAACAAAGGAAAGCAAAACAAGCTTTACCCTGTCTAACATAAGTTAATTTCTTTCAAAGGCACAGTCTTGGCCATTTCTGAGAAGTGACTATTGGCATCTTACATTAGAATCCAATGGCTTTCATGACTTTCACCTTGGAGTCTAAGTACAAGACTAAGAGCTAGATACAGAAAGGGTCATGTAGAACAGATATGGTAGTTAGTGTCACTCCAAGCCAAGGTACAAAGTAAAGCCATGTGGATTAAAATAAAAAGGGGGCATGTAAGATGGGAGAATTTCCATGATAGTTGAGAGTCCAGATTAGAAAGTGTTTGAAGAAGGTATAATGATAACAAGTATCAAATATAAATTGGATAGTGAAGCAGGCAATGGAGATAGTGCTGATAGAGTAAGAAGAACACAAATCAGGAGCTTGAGGCAGGTTATTATAGAGGAAGAGCAGAGTGGAGGCTGGAAAAACTGAAAACTGAGGTGGAGTGAGTGAGTGGCCAGGAAGTCATGAGGACGGATGGAAACAACTTATCAGAAGTCTGTCTGGGACTAATAGAATCCAGTAAAGCATGTGGGATGGCAGCTATATGAAAGACACTGCATGCCTAATATTCCACCCAAAAAGCCCATGTGGTGTCACACACCTCTAATTCCAATACTCCAGAGACCAAGACAAGAAGTAATAAATTAGAAGACAGCCTGGGCTACATAATGAGGACTATCTCAAAACAAGTAAACAAATCTCTAGGGAGCCTAACAGGCTTGGAAATCAGATACTGCTGTTATTACTCCATGGTCAGAGAGATTCTATTCTTACTGCTCTTCTAGAGGATCTAGGTTCAATTCCCAGAACCCACAATGGTAGCTCACAACTGTCTGTAAATCCAAACCCTCTTTAGAGAGAATCTGACCCCTCTCTAAAGACTGCACTCACATGATGTACAAAACCTCATGCAGGCAAAACAACAAAACACATAAAATAGAAAATAAATCTAGTTCTCATCCCTCACTAATGAACCTTCTTTTTAAGTAGATTTGGATCATTAGAGAAATTCACAATTGGTCAAAATGCAGAGATCACTGACTGTGGGTGGTTGCTCCCAACCAATACATTTGCAATACAACCCCTACCTTATGGCTCAGGTGGCAGAAAGATTGTAAGAGCCTGAGGACTAAGATAGGTGCTTCAAGATAGTCTTCTAAAAAAGAAGAAGAAAAAGAAGAGGAGGAGGAGGAGAAGAAGAAAGTTGTTGAAGAAGATGATTTGAGGAGTAAGTGCAACTAGGAAGATATTGGGAAATAATAAGGAATGAATATAATTTATGGTACATGAAATTTTCTAAGAAATAAGAAAATATATATAAAAAAATAAATGGGTAGGTTTGGAAAAATGGTTCAGGACTGGTTTTGAGATAATTTCACCCTAAGATTGAATATTTCTAGCACCTGGTTGGACAAGTCATTAAATCAATTTGTACTTTAAAGGTTAATAATAATAATAATAAACAATATTAAATTTACTAATTTAATAAATTTAATAATTTATTTAAAATTTAAAAATTAAATAAATTTATTAAATTTCAAGTAATATTATTAAATATTACTATTACTAAATTATCATAACTATGAAGTGGCAAGGTAAAGATTTCAGTGGGTTAATAAAGACTAAAGAACAGATAACAGAGGAATGAGAAACTCCAGGAGTTTGGGCAAGGATAGTAAACAAGAGAAGTCAGAGCTTGAAGATGCCAGGGATAAGTAATATCATGGAGGACTGGCAAAGTTTCTGCTATGACTATGGGCTAGAGTAGAGGTAAAAGGCCACTGGGCCTGAGAGTGTCTAATGGGAGTCTTGACTTTTGTACCAGACTGTGCTACCTCTACTTACCCTAGAAGGAGTTACATGTCAACTGACATCAGATTCATCAATTCAACATCCTCCATTCTCCCTCCTTCCCCATGACAGTCTTAGATGTTCCAGTCACCAGCTGGTGCCTACTGTGTTTTCTTTGTGAAATCCAGAACCAACAACTTGAATGAGCTGAATGAGCTGCAGAACTTGGCTGACTGAAGAATTCACACATGTAAAGGTCATATAAAATAACAGAAATGAGCAAAAGAACCAGAATGAAAACAGGATCAGACAAAGAATACATTTTAAAAGCATAGTTGAAAGGGAGTAAAATTCCCACACAGCATCATCACAGTAAACCAATGAATACCAAAATGGAGCGAGTTCAAGGTTAGCCAGAGCTACACAAAGAAAACCTGTCTCTAAACAAAACCCTATAAACTCCAAAAAAAGAGCTAGGGAAATAAAACTGATAATATTCAAAACACCACCATCAAAACAGCAGCAGCTAATGAACCAGCCTGGCTCCATCTTAAGGCTAGAAGCCATCTTATTACAAGGTCAAAATAAAGTCATTCCTGTTTTCTGCAAAACTTAAGTTTGGCCATGTCTTAACCCACTTTCTGGAATTTGAGATTTTCCCACACACTATACTCTAACCATACCTTGACCTTCACCCTGATAAGATGCTCTGCCAAATAATTTTCAGATATTCTGAAAAGTTCCTATGGAACAAAAAAACCCTTAGAAACCTCCTAGCCTTGCAGTTTCTTTAGCTATATAAATCCCATGTTCTCTTATATTCAATGCTATTCTCTCATTGACAAATGGGACTTCATAAAATTGCAAAGTTTCTGTAAGGCAAAGGACACTGTCAATAGGACAAAATGGCAACCAACAGATTGGGAAAAGATCTTTACCAAGCCTACATCCTATAGAGGGCTAATATCCAATATATACAAAGAACTCAAGAAATTAGACTCCAGACAACCAAAAAACCCTATTAAAAAAATGGGGGTATAAAGCTAAGCAAAGAATTCTCAACTGAGGAAAGGTGAATGGCCAAGAAGCACCTAAAGCAATGTTCAGCATCCTTAGTCATCAGGGAAATGCAAATCAAAACAACCCTGAGATTCCACCTCACACCAGTCAGAATGGCTAAGATCAAAAACTCAGGTGACAGCAGATGCTAGCGAGGATGTGGAGAAAGAGGAACACTCCTCCATTGTTGGTGGATTTGCAAGCTGGGTGCAACCACTTTGGAAATCAGTCTGGCGGTTCCTCAGAAAATTGGACATAGGATTACCTGAGGACCCAGCTATACCACTCCTGGGCATATTCCCAGAACATGCTCTAACATATAACAAGGACATATGCTCCACTATGTTCATAGCAGCTTTATTTATAATATTCAGAAGCTGGAAAAGAATCCGGATGTCCTTCAACAGAGGAATGGATACAGAAAATGTGGTACATTTACACAATGGAGTAATACTCAGCTATTAAAAATAATGAATTTGAGAAATTCTTAGGTAAATGGATGGAACTAGAAAATATCATCCTGAGTGAAGTAACCCAATCACAAAAGAACACACATGGTATTCACTCACTGATTATTGGATTTTAGCCCAGAAGCTTGAAATACCAAGATTCAACTCACAGCCACATGAAGCTCATGAAGAATGAAGACCAAGTGGGGGAGCTTCAGTCCTTCTTAGAAGGAGTAACAAAATTCTCAAGGAAGCAAATATGGAGACAAAGTGCAGGACAGAAACTGAAGGAGGGGCCATCTGGAGACCATTCACCTGGTATCCATCCATGTGCAGTCACCAAAGGTAGATGCAGACGTGGGTGTCAGGAGGGCATGCTGACAGGAGCCTAACATAACTGTCTCCTTAGAGGTCTGCCAGAGCCTGACATATCAGAGGCGGATGCTCACAGCAAACCATTAAACTGATCAGGGGTTCCCAACAGAGAAGATAGAGAGAAGACTGAAGGAGTAGAAAGGATACGGGACCCATGAGGAGAGCAACAATACCAACCAACCAGAGCTCCCAGGGTGTAAACCACCAGCGTGGGAGCACTTAGGGAGGGACCCTGGCTCCAGCTATATATGCAAGGAGCTATATATAAGTGGGAGAAGAGATTCTTGGTCCCATGAAGGCTGGACATCGTGGGGGGGTATTCAAGGGTGGGGAGGTGAGGTATGGGGGAGGGTGGGTGTGGGTACACCCTCATAGAGGCAGGAGGAGGGGGGAAGGATAGGGAGTTCCTGGGAGGGAGGGGGGAAAGGGGGTAAGGGAAAACACCTGAAATGTAAATAAAAGTTCCAATAAAAAAAAAAGATAATAGGCATAGTCAAAGACTTTCTGAATAAGACTAAGTCTTGCTCAGCCCAGCCATGTAAGGAATGGAATGACATGGTTCCCACCACTGGAAGAGAGCCAGCAAGGCATGGACCTCCATGAGTGTTGATGTTTACAGTAGGCATATGACTTGTTTGTATGATAATGTACATAATTTCATGCTCCTCCTTCAAGGAATGTCCTTTCTGCCAAGGTTAATGACTCCATGATAATCAGAAACAGTAATGCAGACTGAGGTGAGAATGTGGCTAATGTCTCTAGCAAAATGGTAAATACTGATACCTTCAGGACAGCCCTAAGGCTGTGGAAAGAACCTAAATGCATAAGTTCAAAAATATATAATTTCTCAACTATGCAATATATAAGGATGCAATATGAATTATATGAGGGGCTTCTCAGACCAAGAAAAAACAGAGGCAACTGCACTATGAACCAGCTTGTCAGAAAGATACCAAGGAAGGAGAAAAAACAAATTTAAGGGTTGATGATCAAAGGGCAAGATCCCACCCAGCTATTTTATTGTCTGTGTTCATGCTTGCTCTCTTTCTAAGAGTCAAGGGGCTGGGGTCATGGGATGATGATTCATGGAATAATCAAAAGGGAACCTGGGGGTAATGACTGTGTTGATACGTAAACAAAAATCTGGGCTTTTGGTCTCCATGAGATGATCTAGCAGAGAGCTATAGCAGTTCTATAAAATTCTTTTCTAGTGAGTGATGAGCTGTCTGAAGATCACTAAAGAGCAAATATAGCTCTCTAAGAGTTTTTTTTCTAACAGAATTTCTGATTTTGGTCTGAAAATCCATTTAGAGCCAACAAAATTATTTTAGAATTTTTCATAGCTTTTTAAGAATTTTTTCTAACAGGATTTTTGACCTTGGTTTAGAAATCCCAAGAATTAAGATCTAACACAACTCTTTTAGAATGTTTTCTAGCAGCTATCCAGAGAAGGCTGTCTAAAGAGCAAACACATCTCTTTTGGAATGTTTTCTGGCTTTCTGATTTTGATTGAAAACACAAGAATTACTTTTAGAATTTTTTAGCAGGATCTCTGATTTGGTTGGAAAATTCAAGAATTTTTATAGTAGTTTTTCTGACTTTGATTGGAAAATCCATAAGCAATCCAGAGAGCTTTTAGAATTTTTTCTAGCAAGAGAGCTGTCTCAAGCGAGCAACTACAGAGCCGAGAGCTTTCTAGAGAGTCATCTCTAACATAACACAGGCTCTCATCTTGGACCCATAACTTGACTTCAAGTCCTTTCCTCTCTTGCTAGGCTGTTGAGGGGATTTGTATTAATTAATGGTTGCCTATGGTGATGACATGAGATGGAGCAAGGTACACAAAGTTTGTGAGATACCAGAGAAGGGGCTCAATTGGAGTGCAATGGGTCCATTGAGGGATTATATTTTTGTATTTTGCTGTTTGTTGTTTTGAGACAGGATTTCACCATGTATCAAAATCTGGTCTTGAAATCACTACATAGCAAATTCCTGGCTTGCTTCTTTTTAAGTTGGTGGATCTCTGTTTTGCCTTAGAGGAAAATAAATAAATTCAAACCACAGCACACTGAAGACAAACATCCACAAAAATGTAGTCACTTTTGAACTGAATATCCAATACATCCAGTGCTCAACATACTCCAGTTCAGACATGAGTCCCAACAAACTTTCCCAGGAAATAGGACATAGGGAACATTGCTTCTCTAATACTAATGGTCTGCTAGGCTCTCATTGCACCTGGCTGCCTCTACTGTTCCACTGCACCAAGCAGACTGTTTAACAGGCACCCTAATTTATCCAGCAAGGGACAAAGCATGGGGCAGCAAGAAAAGAACCATTCATTCCATTGTACGTAAGTCACCAAAGAAGAGCACAGGCCTGCTCTTTTCATCTGCCCTCACCCTGACTCGGTCCCTGGCTCCTTCCCAATCCTTCATAGGTGGATCTCAAATTATCTCTTGACCACTTCTTAGCTTAGGAACCAAAATGTAAACAGGGGCTTTCCTTACCTGGTTTTCTTTTCCTGGAGTGACTCCAGTATCCTCCGCACATCAATCATATGACTTTCCTTGAGGCTTTGATGGGAGACCTGAAGGCTAGCATGGACCTTCTTGGCTTCTGTCAGTTCTTCCTTCATCTTCTGCAAAAGCAGCTTTTGTTGCTGGGCCACATACTTTTTGTCTGAGAATTTCCTCTGTTGCATGCCTGACAAGTGACTCTCTAGAGTAGAGGACCTAGCAACGTTGATGGGCAGGCTATCTTCCCCACCTGGCTTGGACAACTTGCAATGTGAAACCTTTCCACCTGGCTGCTTCTGGCTGTCCATACCACTGCCCACTTTCAGCATCGAGCTTGTGGGACTGTAACCCACTTCCAGCTCTTTCAGCTGCTGATGACACTGATAGAGTTTTCGTTCTATGTGAGCAATAGTGGCAGAGGTGCGCTGGTTCACCCTCTCAAAGGCCTTCCGGATGTGTGGGGCCTGGTGCTGGTCAGCTTTGGATACTAGCTTGAGGTAGCTCATGGTATTTTCATCCCTACTGGCCTTCTCCACTCTCAGCTGCTCTGAGAGGTAGAAGATTCGATGCTTGACACCTTCCCTCACATTCCGGGCAAGCTCGCCATCTGAGAAGCTAGTGTGACTGCTAGGGCAATCCTCATGGGAGGAAGACAGAGACCTGTAGGAGGGCACATTGTGGGGGAGAGTTGCACTTGAGCTCTTGGTACTTTCCACCTGCATTGGGAAACAAGAAAACATACAACAGGTACTCTGTGAGCTTCAAATAGAAGATTTGAACATGTATGGAGTCACTTCAGAAACATACTTGTGTGGATAGACAGTAATGTATACATGATTTGTGTATTTACAATGTGCCCACTGCAGACTGTGGGAAGGTGGGGTTCATTTTCTGGGCCCCAACTTCCTCCTTTTCAACACCTACTCCTTGCCAGTATCCTACTACAAATCTCAGATGGGTATAAACTGATGTCTACATCAGCCTCATCTGCCCTTGAATCTCTCTTTCTAGTATCTATTCCAAGAATTCTCATTTATTAGGGGTGGTTCTTATAAAGTAGCAGTAAACTTATTCCTATTAATCTATGTGGCTTTCTGTAATGCTATTTCTGAGAAATAGTAGGAGAGGTAGGTAGAGAGATTTCTATGCTAACAGGTTTAGTCATTCATTAAATCATTTGTCCCACACGTTATTTATTGAGCATTAATGAGACAAGGTAGGCAGGGAGTCAGCTGAGGGCAATGCACTACTATACAACAAAGGAAGTAAACCACAACATTGAGGCACATGAAGGAATCTTACAAGCATATTGGTGATCAGAAGAAACCAAACAGAAGACCTCACATGGTATCTGGTTCTGTTTGGATAAATTTTAAGAGCATGCAAAAATAAGTAATCTTGTATAGGGATGTCTACATAGGTGACAAACTATAAAGGCAAAGCCTAGTCATGAGTAGCATAAGTGAAGTGGAAACTTAAGGGTTATTTGGAAAGTCAGTCATGTTAGAAAGTGTTTTGTTGGGGCAAACATATGAAGGAGTGTTTTCCTGAAGTGGACACAGGTAAAAGGCTAAGGCAGACTCATGAAGGAACGCTTAGCTGAAGCAGACACAATAGAAAGGATGTTCTGCTAAAGCAAACACATGAAAGGACACATGATGAAGGATTCTTTGCTAACAACACACATTTATTGGTCCACCTTACATTGCATAGTTGAGCTCCATTTGTCGGGACTCCAAAGAGAGAAACACACCAAAAAACTTCTGGTGGCGTGCTGCAATTTCTTGCCACTTTTGAGGACTCAGGCTCATTGGTAGAATAATGTCAGATAAGACAAACACACATGCTGAAGCAAGACACGTGGTGATGCAAGACCCATGGAGGACACATGATGTTTGGAGGGTATAAATAGGACTTGATGGACAGTGATGGAGGCTGAGCTAGGCTTGCTTATAGAGTTAGTTGTGCAAAGCTTGTTGGTTCCTCATCTTCGCTGATCGTTGCTTTGCTGAGAGAGTCACAGCTGATAACTTCTCTTGGCATCCCTCTAGGTACCTCCTGCTGACTTGTGCCTAGGCAGAGGCCTGGCTGTCTCTGCTAGGTAGTGCCACCGCTGCTGATTCCTGTCTGCTGTCCCGACTCTACCAAGCTGGACTTGGTATCCGTGAAGTGCTTGTGAATGGATCAAGCAGCAGCTGCTGTTGACCCGTGAATTGAATTGCCGATTTCCAGACAACACAGATGGGAGTTGCTCCAAAGAACCTTCCTAAACAGGTCCACTTCCCCTGTATCCTTTCTTTTCCACTACCTCTGGTAGATGGTGGGCTAAAAGGGAGGTTAAAGAGTTTAAGAACCATCATTAAAAATAAGGTTTGAAAAAAATTAAAGTTACACATAAGCATCAGGAGGAGGATTTGCCTGAAGGTAGAAGAAAGGGCTGTGACTATAAGGGAGGTGGGAGACTACAATTCTTGGTCTGGAAGAGAGTTACTTACATGTTACTTTACCATTATTACTTCTTTACAGGCATTGAGAACATCAATATAATTTTTGGCTGTGAACCTGTCCTTAAATGGCTGAGCCATCTCTCTACTCCAAGAACAACAATTAAGAAATGGGATCTGCTGCTCTAACATATAACAAGGACATATGCTCCACTATGTTCATAGCAGCTTTATTTATAATAGCCAGAAGCTGGAAAGAATCCAGATGTCCTTCAACAGAGGAATGGATACAAAAAAATGTGGTACATTTACACAATGGAGTATTACTCAGCTATTAAAAACAATGAATTTGAGAAATTCTTAGGTAAATGGATGGAACTAGAAAATATCATCCTGAGTGAAGTAACCCAATCACAAAAGAACACACATGGTAAAGCCGGGCGGTGGTGGCGCACGCCTTTAATCCCAGCACTTGGGAGGCAGAGGCAAGCGGATTTCTGAGTTCGAGGCCAGCCTGGTCTACAGAGTGAGTTCCAGGACAGCCAGGGCTATACAGAGAAACCCTGTCTCGAAAAAACCAAAAAAAAAAAAAAAAATGGGGAACGGAGCTAAATAGAGAATTCTCAACTGAGGAAAGGCGAATGGCCAAGAAACACCTAAAGAAATGTTCAACATCCTTAGTCATCAGGGAAATGCAAATCAAAACAACCCTGAGATTCCACCTCACACTAGTCAGAATGGCTAAGATCAAAAACTCAGATGATAGCAGATGCTGGCGAGGATGTGGAGAAAGAGGAACATTCCTCCATTGTTGATGGGATTGCAAGATGGTGCATCCACTCTGGAAATCAGTCTGGCAGTTCCTCAGAAAATTGGACATAGTACTACCTGAGGACCCAGCTATACCACTCCTGGGCATATACCCAGAACATGCTCTAACATATAACAAGGACATATGCTCCACTATGTTCATAGCAGCCTTATTTATAATAGCCAGAAGCTGGAAACAACCCAGATGTCCTTCAAGGGAAGAATGTGGTACATTTACACAATGGAGCACTACTCAACTATTAAAAACAATGACTTCATGAAATTTGCAGGCTGAATGGAACTAGAAAATATCATCCTTAGTGACGTAAACCAGACACAAAAGGACACACATGGTATACTCAGTGATAAGTAGATATCACTCCAAAAGCTCAGAATACCCACTATACAACTCACAGACCATATGAAGCTTAACAAGAAGGAAGACCAAAGTTTCGATGCTTCAATCATACTTAGAAGAGGAAACAAAATAATAATGGGAGGTAGAGGAAGGGAAAGACGTGTGAAGGAGAGAAGAGGGAGAGGGAAAGGGGGGACAGGATCAGCTATGGGGAAAGACAGGAGAGAAGTTCAGAGGGTCAGGAAATTAATAGAAATATGTTACAATGGGGGTCGGGGAGTGGGGAACTAGGGGTACCCACTAGAAAGTCTCAGATGCCAGGGAAGCGAGAGGTTCCCAGGACCCAACCGGGTTGGCATTAGCCAAAATACCCAACAAAGAGGAAATAGAACCTGTAGAGACCACCTTCAGTAGATAGGCAGGGCCCCAGTTGAGGGATGGGAACACCCAGCCATCTCAAAATTTTTAATTGTTCCTGTCCAAAGGAAAGACTGGAACAAAAAATGGAACAGAGACTGAAATAAAGGCCATTCATAGACTGCCCCACCTTGGGATTCATTCCATGTGTGGACACCTTGACACTATTGTTGATGCCAAGAAGTGCATGCTGACAGGAGCCTGGTATAGCTGAGAAACTCTGTCATGCACTTGACTAATACAGGTACAGATACTCACAGACAACCATCAGACTGAGTGTGGGGACTCCATTGGAGGAGTTAGGGCAAGGACTGAAGGAGCTGAAGGGGTTTGCAACCCCTTAGGAAGAACAACAATATCAACTAACCGGACCCCCCAGAGCTCCCAGGGACTAAACACCAACCAAATGTATCCATGGATCCATGGCTCCAGCTACATATGTAGTAGAGGACTGCCTTATCTGGCATCAATGGGAAGGGAGGCCCTTGGTCCTGTGGAGGTTTGATGCCCCATGGCAGGGGGACACTAGAGCAGTGAGGTGGGAGTTGGTGGGTGGGTGAGAAGCACTCACTTAGGGGAGGGGGGATGGGATGGAAAAGGGGGTTTGTGGAGGGAGAGACTGGGAAGGAGGACAACATTTCAAATGTAAATAGATAAAATAACCAATAAAAATATAAAAATAAAAAATATACTATTAAAGAAAAAAAAGAAAGAAATGGGATCTGCACAAAATTCAAGTCCAAGTGGATCAAGGACCTCAACGCTAAACAGAATACAGTAAATCTCATAGAAGAGAAAGTGGGAAATACCCTTGAAGTCATTGGTACAGGAGATAAATTCCTGAAGAGAACACCAATGTCTCAGGCTCTCAGATCAACAATTGATAAATGGGACCTCATGAAACTGAAAAGCTTCTATAAAGCAAAGGACATTGTTAAAAGGACAAAACAGCAGCCCACAGATTGGGAAAGGATCTTCACCAACCCTACATCTGACAGAGAACTAATATCCAAAATTTACAAAGAACTCAAGAATTTATACACCAACAACCCAAATAACCCAATTAAAAATGGAGTACAGAACTAAACAGAATTCTCAACAAAGGAATCTCAGATGGCCAAGAAGCACGTAAAGGAATGTTTAAAGTCCTTAGTCATCAGGAAAATGCAAATCAAAACAACTATGAGGTTTCATCTTACACCCATCAGAAATGGCTATGATCAAAATCTCTAGAGATAGCACATGCTGTCGAGGTTGTGGACCAAGGGGAACACTCCTCCATTGCTGGTGGAAGTGCAAACTTGTACAAATACTTTGGAAATCAATTTGGTGCTTTCTCAGAAAATGGAATCGTCCTACCTCAAGACCCAGCTATACCACTCCTGAGCATATACCCAAAAGATACTCCAACATCCCACAAAGACACTTGCTCAACTATGTTCATAGCAGCTTTATTTGTAATAGCCAGAAACTGAAAACAACCTAGGAGTCCCTCGACTGAAGAATGGATAAAGAACATGTGGTACATCTACACAATGAAATATTATTCAGCTACTAAAAACAAAGACATCATGAATTTTGAAGGCAAATGGGTGGAAGTTGAGAATATCATCCTGAGTGAGACCCAGTCCCAAAAGGTCATGTACTGATTTATAAGTGGATATTATCCATAAAATAGGATAACCATGCTACACCCACAGACCTAAAGAAGCTAAACAAGAAAGTAGGCCCAAGTGAGGAAGCTTGAATATCACTTAGAAGGGGAAATAAAATAGTCATAAGAGGCAGATGGAGGGAGGGAACTGAGAGGGAAGGGGGATGAGGAGAGGAATGGGGGGATTCAGGATCAGGTGTGGGGAAGGACAGGAGAAATGGCCAGATGGCCATGAAAATGAATGGAAGTCTGCAACTCATGGGGTGAGGAGGTGGGGGCATCTCCAGGAAGATACAGAGACCTGGGATAAGGGAGGCACCCACAAATCAATGGGGGGGACCTTAGCTGTGACTAACTACATTGGCGATATGGAATCTGAAGCCAGAATCTGTAGCCAGAACCCCAGTGGAGCAATAGAGACACCAACCCATCCACAAAACTTTTGACCCCAAATTTATACTGCCTACCAGAAAAGCAGGGACAGGGTATGGAGCAGAGACTGAGGGAATGGCCAACCAATAACTGGTGCAAGTTGAGACCCATCCCATGGACAAGAACCAATCCCTGACAATATTAATGATACTCTGTTATGCTTGCAGACAGGAGCAAGCTGTCCTCTGAGAGGCTCCACCCAGCAGCTGACTAAGACAGATACAGACACACACAGCCAAACAGAAGATGAAGCTTGGGGACTGTTATGGATGAATAGGAAGAAGGATTGAAGGCCTGAAAGGGGATAGAAACTCCACAGGAAGACCTACAGAGTCAACTAACTTGGACCCTTGGGGCTCTCAGAGTCTGAACCAAAAACCAAAGAACATACACAAGCTGAACCTTGGCCTCCCCACTCATATGTAGTAGATGTGCAGCTTGGTCTTCATGTGGGTCCTGAACTGGAATGGGAGCTATCCCTAAAGCCGTTGCCTGTCTGTGGAATATATTCTACTAGCTGGGCTGCCTTGTCTGGACTCAGTGGGAGAGGAAGCACCTAGCCTTGCAGAAACTTGAAGTGACAGGGGATACCCAGGAGGCCCCCCACCTGCCCAGAGGGTGAGGAGGAACAATTGTGGGGAGGGGGTGACTGGAAAGGAGGTAGTGTGCTGTATGTAAAGGAAGTAAAAATAATTAATTTTTTTAAAAAAAGAGAAAGAAATGGGATCTGATGAAAGCTTTATTTATTTATTTATTTATTTATTTATTTATTTTTACATTCCAAACACTGTCCCTCTTCCTGGTCCCCCCATCACAGAACCTCCCCTTCTCTTTTTCTTAAGATATATGTTTATGCTTTCTGCACCTTTGTGTGCATATGCCAGATTCTGCAATTTTAAAAAAATGTTTTAAATGTTCGATAGATGGATTTAATAGCAGATTTTATATGACAAGAGAAAACTGATAAATAGTAAAACAGATCTGGGGAAAAAAGGGTATTTGGAATCCAGCATAGAAGTGTAAAGAAATAGAAATTTTAAATAGTAAAAACAAAAGACAGAATGAGGAGATCTAGCAAAAATCTTCTCACTGTACCAATGTAAGAAGACAAAATGAATATTTTAAAAGAACTAACAAATGTCACAAAATCCACACATTAAGAAGCTTAATGCTGGGCAGTGGTGGTGCACGCCTTTAATCCCAGCACTTGGGAGGCAGAGGCAGGTGGATTTCTGAGTTCGAGGCCAGCCTGGTCTACAGAGTGAGTTCCAGGACAGCCAGGGCTACACAGAGAAACCCTGTCTCGAAAAACCAAAAAAACAACAACCAAAAAAAAAAAAAAAAAAAAAAAAACCAGAGGGGGAAAACATATTACCTTTAAAACCATGACTTTTAGACTGCAATCTGACTTCTTAATAGCATCAATAAAATCAAGAATAGTATCCTCAATATCAGAAGAGATATACTGTTGGAGAAAAATAAATTAAGTCAGATTCAAAGAATTGGAATTCAGAATGTCTTCAGACTTTTCAACACAACTAGAGGGAGATGAAGTAATGCCTTTGAAGCTTAAAAGATAAACAATTTCCAACCTAGAATTTTATACTAAAAGTCATTTTCTAAGATAAGGACTTTTTTCCCCTTTCCTTCCTTTTCTCCTTTCCCTTTTGCTTTTCCTTTGCCTTCTCTTCTATTGTCTCCCCCACCTCTAACTTCTTTCCCATCCTTTTTCTATGCTAGGGATTGGACCCAGGGCCTCATATGAGGTGAAACTTGCTGCTCACATTCCAAACCCTATTAATGCACAGGGAAACATTTTCAGACATGAAAGAACTCAAATAGTTTATTTTCTCTACACTCTTTCTCCATATTTTTTGATTTAGAAAACGTGTGCTGGATGCAGGGGTGAAGAGAGGAAGGTGGAAAGAGAGAAGCAAAAAAAATCATTTTCTATTTTCCAGATGATAAAAAAAAAAGAGGTGCTCATTGCTCATAACTGGACAGCAGGCCAGAAGAGAAAAAAAGGTTCCTTTGAGGATAAAGAAATGGCTCAGAGGGTAAATTGAGGGCCTGATGCTGGATCCCCAGTGCTGGGGGTGGAAACAGGAGGATCCCAGAGGCTTACTAGCCAGCCAGCCTAGCTTAATTGGTGAGCTACAAGTTCATTGAAGGAGGAGGAGGAGGAGAAAAGAAGGAAGGGAGGGAGGGAGGGAGGAAGGAAGAAAATGCTGGAGTGGCTAGAGAGAGAGATTGGTCAATGGTTAAGAGTACTTGTTGCTCTTTCAGAAGACCATAGTTTGGTTCCTAACATACATATGGTGGCTTACAAGTATCTGTAACTCTAGTTCAAGGGCCTGATGTCTTCCTCAGCTTTCCTATACTAGGCATGCATATGGTACATATGCATACATGCAGGCAAAACACAAATATACATAAAATAAATATTAAATAAAAGTTGTAAAAAATATAAGGTAGAGATAGAGGAAGACATCCTGACATCTTCTCCTGGCCCAAATACATGCAAACATGGGCAAATGCACACATACATAAACACAAAGTTCTTTCTAAGAGCTACTGGGAATAAAGTGACTAGAATGTTAGACATCTTTAAACACATAGGTAGGAGATTTTTACATAGACACTTGGTAGAAGTGCTGAACTCGAGGGAGTACAAATGTTGACTCCAGAGAAAAGAAAATGTTAGATGAGGAAGGAAAAGAAATTACATTAATTATTCATTTGTGACTAGTGTTCCCTTGGATTTGAGAATTTGATAGTGTAAACTCCAAAAAAATGATGCACCTGAAATCATCAGTGTGCACTGTGCAAGAAGGAAGGCCAAATATGAAATATTTATGGTTAGAGAGGAGACAGGTGAAAGAGCTACATCATAATCTTTCCTATAGGAAATCAACCAACAGTTCCTAAAATACAAAAAGACAATTAAATAGGACTACATAACCAAACCCTTTAGATAACTGGAGGTAAATGGCAAGCAAAATAGCAAAAGTGTGGAAAATGTTTGATTCTAGAGAGTGGACAGTGGGTGGTTGGAGCCTGGGTGTTGATAACTTTTTTATGTTACATTATATCTTCCTTTAATTAAAAAAATAAAGTTGCCCTCACCTGAACAGCAAAGTAGAGTTGGTCCTGGTTGCAGAGGGGAGGGGCGGATGAGGGTGAGTCAGTTCTGAGAGTCTGAGAGTGGGAGAGCTGGCCCAGCCCCTTGATTACTGCAGAAACCTTATCTGGGTAACATAGTACAGCTGGCTCTGATGGTGTGGGCACAGGTGAGCCAGCCCTGAGGGCATGAGAGTGGGAGGATTGGTGCATCTTGCCTACTGTGGCACTGGATGAGCTAGCCAGGGCAGTGCTGGAGAACTCACCCCAGTGGAGTAGTAGTTATAGGAGAGCTTGCCAGCTGAGATCTCAGCTACTATGCAAGCCCAGATCCAGGGCTTTGAGTTGCCCACAACAACAATCTACTCCATTGATGAACTGCTGGAGTGAATGAAGGGGCCAGTCCTACAGATCCAATAGTACGGGATCTTCATGAGATGACTCCTAGGATAACAATGCTTGCTACCAAGCCAGATAACCTGAGCTCCACTCCTGGAACCTACATGGTAAAAGAATATAACTGATTCCCACTAAGTTATCCTTTGACTCCGTGTATTAATACTCGAACACTCACAGCCTCCCCACTCCCAACACACACAAATTACTAAAAAAAAAAAATGCTAAGGATGTTGCTCAGAGGGACCATCTAACACACCAAAGGCCCTGGGTAAGATTCCACAGGACTGCTTAAAATGAAATGATGGAGGTGTACAGGCCTTTAACCTCAGTATCTCCAAAAAAGGGAAAGCTGGAGAAGCAAACTTCAAGCTCAACCTCGGCCTTAGTCAACTTGAGGCCCACCTGGGCCACATAGACCCTGTCTCAAATCAACAGAAGAAAAGTTCAATCTAAATGTAAACAAACAAAATAACAAAACACAAAGCAAATTTTAAAAAAAGGCATTAATCTTTCTTTGCTCTGGCCTACTTCCTCTCCCTTGGGATTATACTGTCTCTTAATAAACTGACCCTGCTTTTGTTACTTAAAAAGCAAAGAAAGAGATGGCTCAGTGAATAAGAGCACTGGCTGCTCTTCCAGAGGACCTGAGTTCAATTCTTCATACCCACACAGCAGCTCATGACTGTCTATAACTCCAGGGTATCTGACACCCTCATACAGACATACTTGCAGGCAAAACAACAATGCACATAAAAATAAATATTTAGGTAAAAATTAAAAACAAAACAAAATTGAGATAAGGGTTGGCAGAGAAGACTTCATGGGTAAAAAAGCTCTTGCTTCAAAGTCTGATGACCTGACTTGGATCCTCAGAACCTATCTATAGTGAAAAGAAGGAACTAACTACTAAAAGTTGTCCTCTTAACACTCACACATGCACCATGGAATTGTATACTTCTGTATTTGTGCATGCATGCACACACACACATGCATACATACATACATGAAGTCACATTCCATACACATTAATTAATAATAATAAAGTATATTTATAAAATTTAAGCAAGAAAATATGGCCTAGTAGCACATCTATATGTAACCCTAGCACTTGGAAAGCTCAGACATGAGGATCTCTGGTTCCAGGCCAGCCTAGGCTACTGATACCATGTCTTTTTTAAAAAAGACAAAACAAAACAAAAAAAATCTACAAGAAGAGCCAGCAAGATGACTCACGCGGTAAAGGTGCCTGTCATGCAAGCCTAGAGACCTGAGTTCAATCCACAAAACCCACAAAAGGTGGAAGAGATCCAACTCCACAAAGTTGTCCTCTGATCTGTACATACACATGCATACACACTAATGATTTTTTTAAGAGCTGGGAGTGTATCTCAGGAAGAGAGGGCTTACCTGAGATTTATGAGGACTAAGATTTGATCTTCATCACCACAAAAAAGAAAATATAAAGTAAGATGTTAATAAGATGTGATTATTAATAGCTATATATCATGATCTTAGGGAGATTACTTAATATTATAAATATCCAGTTATATATATTTTTTTTCATGAAATGACAGTTAAAAATCAAACAGGGCTATGTATGCTGGCACATGCTTGCAATCCCATCACTTGGGAGACAGCAGCAACAATTCAAGGTCAGCCTGGACTACACAATAAAACCCTATCTCAAAAAAAAAAAAAAAAAGCCAACCAAATGAACAAAAAAATCCAAGTGAGAATATTTTGTGAGTCTTAAATTAACTGACTTCAAAGTTTAAAAGAAAAAATACTAAATATCTATGAAATTTTGGGGGAAAATACTAAATTAGAGTCTTAGGCTACTCAAAAAATAGAGTGCTACTTTACTTTATGTATAGTATTAGACTCCAGACAGAATAAAAAACATAAGAAGCACAACTATTAAATATTGAAAGTACATTGAAAAGGGCTCGAGACATGCTTAGCAGTTAAAAGCATTTGTTGCTCTTATACAGGACCTAGGTTCAGTTCCCAATACCCACATGGTGACTCACAACCGTCTGTAACTCCACTTCCTGGGGATCTGATGCCTACTTCTGACCTCCTCAGGTACCACGCATGCATGTGGAGCACACACATACATGCAGGCAAAACATTAATACACATAAAAAAAAACCAAAATAATTAAATAGTTAATTCAATAAAAATTAAAAGTATATAATAAACATATTTACAATCTTTGAATAGAAAAGACCTTTCTAAACAATGCTCAGGCCTAAATGCCATTAAAAGTGATTTACATATTGTGTTACCTTAAAAACTCTCGTGATCTACTGTATAGAAGGAAAAATAAAGTTAAATTTTAGGTTTTGTTTAACTTTTTCTCAAAAAATAAAGTATCTAGCTTACCATTAAAAACTAAAAACAGATATAGATTAAGGGCATAAAGGCTAAATATTTATAATAAATGACCAATCAGCATCATACTTAAAGAAATGATATAAATTAATAATCTAAGAACAATGTCACTAAATAAAACATCAAAAGATAGTATCAAATACTTCAGATAGGCTGAACTTTGAATAAACAACAAACAATCTTTTTTTAAAAACTGGGAAAGGAACTGAAGAGATTGCTTAATGATTAAGAGTACTTGTTACTCTTAGAGAGGACCTTGGTTAGATTCCCAGCACCCAGATCATGGTTCATAGCCATGTATAATTCTTGTTCCAAGGGATCCAAAGCCCTCTTCTGATATTTTCTAGCACTAGGCATGTACATGGTGCACAAACATCCATGCAGACAAAACATTCATACACATAAAAATAAATGACTTTTTAAAAAACTAAAAAATAAAGTGATCAGCAGTTTGTAAATCAAAGCATTAATTAAATACTATTCACTTATCCATCAGATTGCTAAATTAAAATTAAATTAAATTTAAAAGTGCTAATAATGTCCAGTAGTTATGAGAATGGAAGGAAAGGAATACTCACATACTCTGTAAGTAAAATCAATTCAGATTCTTTATCATGCTAAATCAGGCAGCTGATTTTTAGGCATACTGAAATTTTAAATGCAGGAATCTTTTAACCTAGCAAGAACAGCCAAGTCCAGTGGCACTCAGGTGACAATTTTGGAGGTCTTACACAGGAACTCATAACTTTTATGTCAAGATACTGCACTTGGACTACCACATTACTGAACCCGGTACACCACTAGGTGCCATGGCAGTGTGAAAGGTCATCTTAAGATGAACCATGAGATGAACGGTGTCATGTGTATGGAGAGACATCGCCTAAGAGTTCAAAATAAACACCTAAATATTCTGTCATAATGAAAACTCACCCAAGTCAGGCTCCACAGTCAAGTTACAGGCCGGCTTTGGACTTAACAGTCACTCTGGGCTTGTTGGACAGAAAGTTCTAGAAAGGAAAATAGCTCAGAAACATCTTAAAGTTTCAAGATGGCCAGCTCACCTCACCAGCTGAGAAATCTGAGTAGAGGCTGGACTGCCTTATGTGAGGCGTAACCATCTAAAAACCTTTGGAATTCCAAGATGTACTTTTTAATATGGTGATAAAATGTGAATATTAATGTGACTATTGCAACTATTTTGTTTCACAATGTTCACAACATTCTCTACATCTCCAGTCATGACTACAGTCTAATTACAGAACATTTTTTTTCACCCCCAAGGAAAACTGTACCTGAACATGGCGGTAGTCCCTTTGAGGAATTGATAACACAAAGAAAAATATAAAGAAATAAAATTAGTCTGTATAGTGCAGAAAATGCAAGTGACGAAATGGTCACACAGAAGCAGCATATAGTCATGTGGCGGAGGTGTAAACTTGTAATGAAAAGCATACATATCTGTGAAAAGCGGAAGGATACATGCTGGAGAGAGATACATGTGCAACAACGGCAGGCTACACGTGCAGTGAGTGCAGTTGAAGACTACATGCACAACAACAAAGGAGTACATTTGTGGTGGAGGGATATTTGGCTGGACACACATATAATTGGATAGACTTGTGACCTAGTCACGGACTTGTGGCGGAGGAAGGACAGGCAGAGTTGAGGCATAAGCCCCTAAGTTAAATGTGTGCGTGCGCAAGTGCGGAGGATCAGTCAGTGACAGGAAAGGGCGTGACTGGGCGGGGCATGCCAGAGCTTTAACTGAGCAGCAAGGCTGAGGCAGCCGTTTGGTGCTGTGTAGCGAAACACAGGGAGTATGTTGAAAGCTGAGGCAAGCGGTGGGATGACCCACAACGCTGGGCCTGATGAGAAGATATGCAGGTGTTGTGGGACATGGCCAACCACCTGTGAATTCATTCCATCAGGGACACAAGTTCCTCGACCATCAGGTAGGGGCCTGGAAAGGTCTTACCATGCGGTTCTTCAGTCGTTCTTTCTGAAGCTGTGAGGTGAAGAGAACCTGCCGTTATCCTCCATTTTCTGCCTTCTGGGGACCACCTACTGCTTCTAGATGCCCATGAGGTTCAGTCCTCTTCAGCCCTGGTGGCAGGGGTACACCCCTGACTACATTGTGACCAAAGTTCTGGAAGCCTGTAAGACCTCCTTAGTAAGGAAAAATCTAGAACACAGTCGGGTGAATGAGCAGTATCCCCTCGTATTTATCAAGCTAGCTCTAGTTTGGCATTTTAGCTAGAAATGGCATTCTGTGTATAAGCAATTGCAATGGAATTGGGGTTTTCATGACTTTTTGGCCATTACTCAGGGAAATAAATTCACCTCTGTCGAGAGCATACCAGAGGGGCAGTGCTCCAGGAGGTTAGGGCAGGAAAGAGTAAATGTGAGAGGCAGCACACAAGAAGTATACTTTCAAAAATTAGTGGATGGTTTGCAAAAAATATAGTGGGTTTGCTGATATTTGTTGAAGGTAATTTTGCACTGATATTGATAAAGAATAGGTTGTTTTGTCTATATGGTCCAGGCCAGCCCTGAACTGAATCCAAAGAATTCTCCTGCCTCCACAGTATTTGGGGATTAAGGCCATAACACTGCTTGTCCACAGTTTTTCTCTTCTTTTTCTTTCTTTCTTTCTTTCTTTCTTCCTTTCTTTTTTTTTTTTTTTTTTTGTCTTTTTCTTTGGGTGATTCCATTCTCTTTACATAGTCCTGGCTGTCCTAGAATCCTGGAATTCAAAGTGTAGACCAAGCTGACGTGTAACTCACAAAGACTCTTCTTCCTCTGCCTCCTGAGTGCTGGATTAAAGGCACACACCACTACACCTGTCTTCTTCTAAGTTTTTCAATGAACTAGTACTGTATGTCAGGCTTACTAATACTAACCAGGTCTTGTTAAGTTTTCTCTTTCTAGGAATTTTTTCACTTATTTTGATTAACAGAGGTGGTTTTTTATATATATATACAGTTGTTCATGTTATTGTAAAAGTTCTTGTTCATTTCTGTGGGAATGACAGCATAGCCTCATTTTCATTTTCTGAGTTATTTCAGTCTTTTCATAATTTTGCTTTTTTTTTTTGTTCTAGCTAAGCTTTGCTAATCTTTCACAAGAACCAACTTGGGATCCTGTGGATTGTACTTCAGGGCAAAGACTTGCCTAACATGCCCTGGTCTTAATCACCAGCATTGCACAAAAAATAAGTTTAGTTTTGTAGATTTTCTCCCCCATTTGCTATGCCATTTTTTATTTCGGCAATGATTTTTTATTATTCTTTCCTTCTCTTAAAAGCTTTTGATTTAGTTCTTTTGTAGTTCCTTAAGTAGTAAAGTTAAGTTGTTGATTAGAAATTGTTAAAAAATAGCCAGGTAGTGGTAGTCTATGCTATTACTCCAAGTACTTGGTAGGCAGAGGCAGGCAGATAATCTGTGAGTTTGAAGCCAGCCTGGTCTACAGAGTGAGTTCTAGGACAGCCAAGACTACACAGAGAAAAAAATCTGTCTTGAAAAAACAAACTAATAAACAAGGAAGAAGGAAATTGTTAAAAATGAGTATGAGCTATACATTTTTCCTTGCACTGCTTTTGTTGCATAAAATTTGGGTTTTTCTTTTATTTTCATGCATGTTTCTGATTTTCTTTGTAATAGTTTTCCTTTGGTTTGTATAAGAGTTCATTATTTAATTTCCACAACTCTGTTGAATGTTTTCTGTGTTTCTGTTAGTTTCTAAGTTCGTGTCCTTTTAGCCACACAAAGTACTATGCATGTTTTTTTTTTCCTCATGCCCTGGGGTTGGGAATGCATCTCAGTATTAGACTATTTGCCTAGTATGTGTAAGGCTGTAAGTTCCATCCCTACCACTACAAAAATAATTTGTCCTGAAACCTATGACATTAAGAGGACAGTGTAGTTAAGACACAAGATTTTTTTTTTTGTTTGTTTTACGTTTTTGTTTTATGGGTCTTAATATTATCTCAGGTCTACCACCATGACTACCAACCCGTACTAATATTACAGTTATATAGCATCACAATAGACTTTTTTTTCTGGAGACAAGATTTCTTTGTGTAGTCCTGGCTGTCCTGGAACTCACTCTGTAGACCAGGCTGGCCTCGAACTCAGAAATCTGCCTGCCTCTGCCTCCCAAGTGCTGGGATTAAAGGCATACACCAACTGTTCAGCCAAGGTTTTTTCTTTTTTCTTTGAATGAAGCAAATGCATTTATTTGTGTCTTTTAATTTTATCAAATACAGAGAAATAGGTTTAAGAAGGTAAATATTAGACAGGCATAGTGGCATATGCCTTTAATGTTTGAGTTGGAGGCTAGTCTGATCTACAGTTAGTTCTGGGGCAGTCATTTAAAAAGAAATGCTTATTACAAGCCTACCATATCCTGAAATAGATTAGATAGTACAGAAATTTCTCCCCATTGTTTTTGTTTTGTTTTTTTAAAGCTTGGGTTCTGGTAACTGAATTGGGGTCCTTTGTTTTACAAGGCAGACACGTCTTTGATTTTTATAATATTTTTGGGGGTGATAGGGTGAGATGATATTTCATTATAGTTGTTTTATTTTTCAATGCTGGGGATCAAACTTGGTCACCCACATGTTACTTCTAAGCTAGCTTCCAGCTTCAGCCTCTGGAATCCTGGGATTACAGGTATTGTCACCATGTCTAGCCCTTATTATAGTTAGATTTACATTTTTGACAACTAATGATGCTAAATATTTTTATATAGTTGTTGGACATTCTTATTTCTTTCTTTGAAAAATATATTTAAACTATTTGCCCACTTTAATTTGTTGTTAAATTTCTGAGTTCCTTATCTGTTGAATATTAATGCTCTGTCAAATGAATAGCTGGGAAATATTTTCAGGGAGTAGATTTTATCTCCTGTCTTGTTCTCTCCCCCTATAAGAATTCATTTTAGGGGTTGGAGGAATGGCTCAGTTAAAAGCAGTGACTGCTCTTCCAGAGGTCCTGAATTCAATTCCCAACACATACATGGTGGCTCACAGCCATCTATAACTGTAGTCCCATGGGATCCAATGTCCTTTTCTGGTGTACAAATGTATTTTTAGACAAAACACCCAAATGCATAAATTACAAAAAATCTTTAAAAAGAGAAATTCATTTGAAGTAGTAGAATGGAATCTATGCAGTGGTTCTGATAGAATGAAACATGTGGAAGTTCTACAAATGATAACATATGAGTGAAAGAATGCTCAAGTCATTCACTTAAGCATAAGCCCAAGTGCATGGTGCTCCTCTGATAGAAGAGTGTTAGGTTCAGAGTGTGTCACTGTGTGCAAAGAGAAAGAGGTATTGGGAGGTTGTTGGCCTCTCAAATGGCCCTTAGTGCCTCAAGCATGGGGGTCATGGCCCAGCATCCCTGATTCTTGGCTGAATTCAGTCAGCCTAGGGGAAATGACTATTACTTCTAGTTGAAAGACACAGTGTACTGCTGCAATACATAAAAGTACACAGTGCCCATTGGGAACCATTTATCTGTGAGAAATGACTTGCATCATATCTGCCTTTCAGCCATCTCACACCGTGCAGCAGTGCTGCTGAGATCATGTCTGTGCTGTTCTTCTATACAATGAGATATAAACAGGAAGACCCCCAAAACCCACACACTGTCCGATGCATCCTTTCAAAGGTATGGTAATGGGAATACTGCTGCTTGTCGTTTTGTGTTAGGTTGGGGTTTTTTGTTGTTTTGTTTTGGCAGTGGGGCTTTGTTTTTTGGTCTTATTTGTTTGGGTTGGGTTGGGTTTTTTGTTTTTTGTTTTGTTTTTTTCAGGAGAGGACAAGGTCTTGTGTAGCCTAAGCTAGCCTTCAGCTTACCATGTAACACAAGCTGACCATGAACTCGTTATCTTCCTAACTACCTTCAACTTCTGAGTTTTGGGATTATGGTGTATATCTGGCTTGAAGCTTGCTTCTTAACATACCTTTTTTTGTTTGTTTGTTTGTTTGTTTGTTTGTTTTTTTCGAGACAGGGTTTCTCTGTGTAGCCCTGGCTGTCCTGGAACTCACTCTGTAGACCAGGCTAGCCTCGAACTCAGAAATCCGCCTGCCTCTGCCTCCCAAGTGCTAGGATTAAAGGCGTGTGCCACCACCGCCCAGCATTAACATACTCTTTAAAGGCACCATGTATCAATAGGCTATTTGTTATTTTGTTGTTTTTGTTTTTGTTTTGTTTGTTACAGTACGAAGTTGTTCTAGTGAGGCCCACTTGGAACTGTATGACATATATGCCAGGAAAGAGCATGTGGCAGCTGGCCATCTATTTTCTTTCTTTTTCTTTCTTTCTTTTTTCTTTCTTTCTTTTCTTTCTTTCCTTCCTTCCTTCCTTTCCTTCCTTCCTTCCTTTCTTTCTTTCTTTCCTTTCTTTCTTTGTTTTCTTTCTTTCTTTTTCTTTTTTTTTTTTTTTGGTAGTACTCTACCTACTCCTCTCTGGCTCGTATACAGCCAGAGCTTTTATTTTTTAATTTATTTTTATTTTTTAATCATTTTTTACAGTCCAGACTTCATCCCCCTCCCAGCCTCTCGGT
Source organism: Mastomys natalensis (assembly GCA_021653895.1). NCBI lineage: Eukaryota > Metazoa > Chordata > Mammalia > Rodentia > Muridae > Mastomys > Mastomys natalensis. Next base: position 16,293 of record JAJTUV010003728.1, on the reverse strand, counting down.
CTGCGCCCCCCCACTCCCCATTCCCATACTTCCCCCCCCATCTCCAAGAGGATGTCCCCACCCCACCCCCACCCCACCAGGCCTCCTCATTCCCTAGGGCCTCAAGTCTCTTGAGTATTAGGTGCATCTTCTCTCACTAAGTCCAGACCCTGCAGTCCTCTGCTGTATATGAGTTGGGGGCCTCATATCAGCTGGTGTAGATGCCTGGTTGGTGCTCAGTGTCTGAGAGATCTCAGGGGTCCAGGTTAGTTGAGACTGCTGGTCTTCCCATGGGGCTGCTCTACTCCTCAGCTTCTTCCAGCTTTTGCCCAATTCAACCACAGGAGTCCCCGGCTTCTGTCCATTGGTTGGGTGCTAGTATCTGCATCTGACTCTTCAGCTGCTTGTTGAGTCTCTCAGAGGGCAGCCATGCTAGACTCCTGTCTGCAACACACCACAGCATCAATAATTGTGTCAGGCCTTGGAGCCTTCCCTTGACCTGGATCCCAATTTGAGCCTGTCACTGGATGTCTTTTCTCTCATGTTCTTTTCAGTTTTTGTCCCTGCAATTTACTCAGACAGGAACAATCCTGGGTCAGAGGTTTGACTGTGGGATGCAACCTCATCCCTCACTTGATACCCTGTCTTTCTGCTGGAGGTAGGCTCTACAAGTTCCCTTCCCCCACTGTAGGGCATTTCATCTAAGGTCCCTCCCTTTGAGTCCTTAGAGTCTCTCACCTCCCAGGTCTCTGGTACACTCTAGAAGGTCCCCAACTCCTACCTCCCGAGGTCGCCTGTTTCCATTCTTTCTGCTGGCCCTCAGGGCTTCAGTCCTATCCTCCCCAATACCTGGTCATGTTCCCCCTCTTCCCCTCCCTGTTCTCCTCTCCCTCCCAGGTCCCTCCATCTCCTCCCCATTACTGTGATTGCTTTTCTTCTCCCAAGTGGAATTGAGGCATCCTCACTTGGGCCCTTCAGCTTGTTAACCTTTTTGAGTTCCGTGGATTGTATCCTGGGTATTCTGTACTTTTTGGCTAATATCCACTTATTAGTGAGTACATATCATGAATGTCCTTTTGGGTTTGAGTTACTTCACTCAGGATGATATTTTCCAGTTCCATCCATTTGCCTGGAAAACTCAGGATGTCCTCAATCTTAAAAGCTGAATAGTATTCCATTGTGTAAATGAACCACGTTTTCTGTGGTTCATCTGGGTTGTTTCCAGCTTTTGGCTATCACAAACAAGGCAGCTATGAACACAGTGGAACACGTGCCACACAGGGGTGGCATGGTGGGGCATTGGGAAAAAAAATCTTCACTAACCCCACATCTGATAGAGGACTAATATCCAAAATATATAAAGAACTCAAGAAGCTAACCACCAAAAAAACCCCCAAACAACCAATCAAAAAATGGGTATAGAACTAAGCAGGAAATTCACAACAGAGGAATCTCAAAGGACTAAGAAGCACCTAAAGAAATGTTCAAAGTCTTAGTGATCAGGGAAATGCAAATTAAAACAACCCGAGATTTTACCTTACACCAATTAGAATGGCTAAGATCAAAAACTCAGGTGGCAACACATGGTGGAGAGAATGTGGAGAAAGAGGAACACTTCTCCATTGCTGGTGGGATTGCAAACTGGTACAACCACTCTGGAAATCATCTGGAGATTCCTCAGGAAATTGGAAAATAGATCTACCTGAAGACTCAGCTATACCACAGCCTGCTTTCTTGCACAGTATAAGCCCCCTTGCCTAGGGATAGTGCTGCCCACAGTGTGGTACAGCTGGGCCTTCCAAAATCAATCATCAACCAAGACAGACTGTATGAGACATAGAAATGAGCCACTCCTATTGAGCTAATTCTTCACTTGAGGTTCCTTCTTAGGTGACACTAAGTTGTGTCAAGTTGACAATAAAAATTAACTAGCATACTCCATCTCTTGTCAACTTGACACAAACTTGTCACGTCAAACCATTACCTTTCCTTTCTTGTTTGTCCCTAGATTTCATGTTAATGTCATATTATAAAATACAGTACAACTTTAAAAGTAACATTTTTTAAAGAATATCAACACTTTACAAGTTTAGTGCTTCTTTAAAAGATCAAAGTCTCTTAACTGGGATCCTACAAAATAAAAAAAAAAAAAAATAATAAGTTACATACTTACTTTCTACAGAAGGGAGAACCAGGGTATAGAAACAAAGTAAAATACAAAATCCAGACACATAAATCAAATGCTGTAGCTCAATGTTCAGCATCTCAGAGTCACTTGTGATATAATATTCTGGGCTCCAAAGGTGAAGGTAGCTCCACCTTCCGATTCTGGCATCTGCAGCATACACAGCTTAACTCCTAGGGTCAGGTTTGATACACTTCACATCTGCTGCTGTCATTGGTAGATAGTGGCAATGAATAAATTTAATGTGTCTGGCAGCTCAGAAACAAGGTATCTCCTACCAAAAGCAGCAACACTTTGTCATGGCTTTGTGTCCTGCAGGGGGGGCACATTCTCTACATGGAACACTGGTAATCTGCTATATATAAATTAATGGATATTAGCTAGAGGGAGATAGAATGACAGAAAGTGATTAATTACAAACATTGACACTGACTAGAATACTCAAACACTTTTGTGTTTCTAGTCTTGAAGAACCCATATTCTCCAAAAGATTTTTTTTTATATTAGAACCATTTTATTTGTGTCAATTTCTTTTTTTTCCTTTTTTAATTTTATTTTTTGCTTATTCACTTTATAACCCGTCCCAGTCACCCCCTCCCACAATCCTTCCCCATCTCTTCTTTTCTGAGTACCCCCTCCTCCCGTATCCCCCACCCTGCCACTTTAAGTCTCTGAGAGGCTACGTGCTTCCTCTTCCATTGAGGCCAGATGAGGGCACCCAGCTAGAAGACCATACTCCATATACAGGCTGCATATTTTGGGATAGCCCCCACTCCAGATGTTTGAGACCTACATGAAAACCAAGCTGCACATTTGCAACATATGTGCATCTCCAAAAGAATTAACATCTAAACTTATGCACAACTGTACAAAGACTTTATGAAAATGTTTTACATTGCACTGAGTTTCTCCCTCTGTGTTTTAAAAGCTCCAGTTGTTATCACCACACTGTGGACAATGGACTTCTTCCTTATCTTTGTTACTACAGTTTCCAATTTAGGGTAGACCCCAAGTTTGACTCATGGTCATATTATGACATTGATCTGAGACTTTGTAGATATGGGCAAAGAAGATTTCATCCAGTATGGTGGGAGGGATACTTCCAATGGGTAAAAAGGGAGTTAGCCTGCACTTGGTACCACAAATCTGTCCAAAGCCCATGTCCTGCAGCTGTTCTATATTCACTATGTCTCTTTTCTCTTACAGGACTACCATTTGTTAAAGTGGCAACAGGATGGCCTGGGCAGGATAGGGGCTGCCTGTGGGATGGCATATACTGGCAAGTACTTTGACCAAGCCAGGTAAGTAGCTTAAGAATCTATTCACTGCCCCACCCTTGCACTTTGCCTCATTAGTTTGAGAAGCCAGTGATAGTTTTGAAAGTTCTGGTTACACAATATTAAAGCAGTAAATAAATTACATTTGTGGAACTGTTCTAGCATCTCTGATTGGATGTTAATGGTGACTGAAGTATTAGAACACTAATATTTTCTGAGACAGCTCCATGTTTTGTCCTGAAATTTTTCACTGTGGAATGAACAACACGTACTTTGCATTAGGAGCCCCAAAAATGTTAGTGACACAATTAGTTACACACGTCCTTTTCTGGGTTGGTTCACAGTCTCTTTTTTGGACCTGTGCTATCTGCTACTTGTAATGCCTACAAGTGAAATGCCTGGTTTAGACCTGGATCTTCCTGCAGCCTCTCCTGCATGTGGGTGAGCCTAAATCCAGAGCTCCTGTGGTTCAGTTTCTCCAGGGTGTGGTGCTTCTCTTTCCCAGGATCTCAGGAGATAGCTACCCTAGATCTCTGGAGAACTTTTTTCCAACTCATAGAATCCCTTTGGAAGTACTTGGTTGTGTTTCCTCCACTCCTCCAGCAGCCTTCTTGTTCCATTTTCACAGAACTGCTAAAAAGTTTTATCCATGATAGCCTCCTAGTTACTACCTTGAGTTTAATAACTGTTCTTAACAGATAGGAAGATAAGTGGCTCAGCAGTTAAGAGCACTCACTGGTTGGTCTTCCAGAGGACCCAGATTGGATTCCCAGCACCCACATGGCAGTTCAACAACTGTCTGTATCTCCAGTTCCAGAGGATCTGACACTGTCTTAGACATAACACACAAATAAAACATTCATATACATAAAATAAAACATTTTTTACAAAAAATTTTCTTAAACCCACAGTACTTTCATGATGTCTAGGGTGCCATTTTTTTTTTTCTTTCTTTCTTTCTTTCTTTTTTCTTTCTTTCTTCTTTCTTTCTTTCTTTCCTTATTTATTTATTTATTTATTTATTATTTATTTATTTATTTATTTATTTATTTTTGGTATAAAATGGCTCATGTCTTTGCTGCAGAGAAGTGTACTGTTTATAGTGGAGCAAAGCTCCCTAGATAGGATGTTTCCATTACTACAATGATTATAAATAAAATATTATGTTCACAAAACATATGTACCTTGTTTACATGTTTCAGGGACTTGCTTTCTCATTCCCTCTTGTTTACTGACAAACAAAGAAAGGGAATAGAAGCAGCTTAAAAAATAGTATTAGAGCTATTATGAGACTGCTAGTCGCCAGGCGGTGGTGGCGCATGCCTTTAATCCCAGCACTTGGGAGGCAGAGGCAGGTGGATTTCTGAGTTCGAGGCCAGCCTGGCCTACAGAGTGAGTTCCAGGATAGCCAGGACTACACAGAGAAACCCTGTCTCGAAAAACCAAAAAAAAAAAAAAAAAAAAAAAAACCAGAGAGAGAGAGAGAGAGAACGCTAGTCAAAAATAAGTCCATCTGATGAGGCTCAGATTTCATTTCCTCCACCACTAAGCTAGTGAAGAATTGATGAAAAAAATTATCTTAAGGACATTGGAATCTGAAGCAGTTCCCAAGGTCTCTCCCTTCCTCTCTCCCTCCCATCCTTGGGCCCCCTCTCCACTCCTATCCTCCTTCCCTTTCTTCCCTTCCCCTCACTCCCCACTGTCTCTTTCTATCTCCTGGAAATGCATTTGTTTGAGTGGGCCAAATGAGCCCAGAAGGGTCCTAATTATTTCTTCATTTGTTTCTAGCTACAGGATGTTCTGTCTTCTGGGGGTTGAGGAATCCACAGAAGGCTCTGTTTGGGAGGCATTTGCCTTTGCATCCTACTACAATCTGGACAATCTTATGGCAATCTTTGATGTGAACTGCACTGGACACAGTAGCTCCATGTCTGTTGAGCACTGCATTGCCATCTACCAGAAGCTTTGTGAAGCCTTTGGGTAATTGTGCCTCTGTTCCTGTGTCTTTTTTCTGTCCCATCTTCTTTCTACATTGTAATCTAACCTCCTCAATGACAGATGGACTACTTATGTAGTGGATGGCCGTGACCTGGAGACACTGTGCTGTGTATTCTCACAGGCAGCTCAAGTGAGAGGCAAGCCCACTGCTGTGGTTGCCAAAACCTTCAAGGCCCGAGGCATGCCAAGTAAGTATTTTCTTCCTGTGAGTATTCAGAACATTTGTCCATGGAGTAGAACAGGCAGAAAGAGGCATTGACTAGGCTGATGATTTCCTTAGTGAACAGTGTTAATGCTGGTAACATGCTAGAGGCTGCTTCTCTTTCTTGACTTCACTAGCTAATATGTCTGGTACGATAGGAGGGGTAGGTCAAATTTCTACCAAGTAAACAATGTTTTTCTGCCCTTGTAAGGGAGTGGCTAGTGGAACAGTTCACAAGAGAGAACAGTTCCCTAATAGGGAAGGATCTGTATGGTTCATGGTCAGAAAGTATGATATATGTACGGGTAAGCCTGTGAGTAAAGTGGTATGTGCATATTCACTTATCTAGACCCAGACTTTCTGGAAGAATACATAGAGAACAGAAGGTTGGGAACTGAGGGCTAGGGAAAGAGAGACTTATTTTTTAAAAATAAAATAATTTTATTCTATATTAATTCATAAATGAGAACATCAGCTAGTTTAAGAAAGCCACTCAAACACTTGCCCAATCCCAAACTATACAGTTAGTATGGCCATTCTGAAGTAGTGGAATTTCAGTTCAGATTTTTCACTTTCTTTTTTTTTTTTTAATTTTATTAATCTTTTTTTTACACTCCAGATTTTATCCCCTTCCCAGTCCACTCTCTGACTGTTCGCATCCCATTACCTTCCCCCAACCCCCATCTCCACAGATGTCCCCACCCCCACCTCCCATCCCACCAGCTTCCCACTCTTGGGGTCTCCAGTCTCTTGAGGATTAGGTGCATCATCTCTGTTTGAACACAGACTTGGTAGTCCTCTGCTGTATATATGTTGGAGGCCTCATCTCAGCTGGTGTATGCTGCCTGATTGGTGGTCCGGTGTCTGAGAGATCTCGGGGGTCCAGGTTAGTTGTAGACTGCTGATCCTCCTACAGGGTCCCCTCCTCCTCAGCTTCTTCCAGCTTCTCTCTAATTCAACCACAGGGGGCAGCAGCATCTCTCCATTGGTTGGGTGTAAATATCTGCATCTGACTCTTTCAGCTGCTTGTTGGGTCTTTTGGAAGGTAGTCATCAGAAACCCCTTTTTGTGAGCACTCCATACCCTCAGTAATAGTGTCAGTCTTGGGGCCTTCCTTGAGCTGGATCCCACTTTGGACCTGTCACTGGCCTCCTTTTCCTCAAGCTGTTTCCATTTTGTCCCTGCAGTTCTTTCAGACAGCAACAATTTCTGGGTCAGAGCTTTTGACTGTAGGATGGCAACCCCATTCCTCACTTGATGCTCGTATTTCTGATGGAGGTGGTCTCTACAAGTTCCCTCTCCCAAAGTTTGGGCATTTCATCTATAGTTCCCCATCCCTCTGAGTCCTGAGAGTCTCTCACTTCCAAGTCTGGTACATTCTGGTACATACCTCCTACCTCCAGAAGTTGCTGTTTTCCATTCTTTTTTTGTGTTTTTGTTTTGTTTGTTTTGTTTTTATTGGATATTTTATTTACAGTTCAGTTGTTATCCCCTTACTGCATTTCCCCACCCCGCTCAGGAACCCCCCATCCCTATCGCCCCTCCTCCTGCTTCTCTGCGGATGTGTCTTACTAACCCCTACTCCCACCTCCCCACCCTCGAATTCCCATACACACGGCATCCAGCCTTCATGGGACCAAGGATCTCCTCTTCCACCTATGCCCGACAGGGCCATCCTCCCCTACTTTATACAGCTGGAGCCATGGGTCCCTCCCTAAGTGCTCCCAGGCTGGTGGTTTAGACCCTGGGAGCTCTGGTTGGTTGGTATCGTTGCTCTCCTCATGGGACTGCAAACCCTTTCAGCTCCTACAGTCTTCACTCCAACTCCTCCATTGGGAACCCCATGATCAGTTCAATGGTTAGCTGTGAGCATCTGCCTCTGAATATGTCAGACCTGGCAGACCTAAGGACACAGCTACATCAGGCTCCTGTCAGCATGCACTTCCTGACATCCACATCAACGTCTACCTTTGGTGATTGCACATGGAATGGATACCCAGGTGGAATGGTCTCCCAGATGGCCCCTCCTTCAGTTTCTGTCCTACACTTTGTCCCCATATTTGCTCCCTTGAGTATTTTGGTTACTCCTTCTAAGAAGCACCGAAGCTCCCCCACTTGGTCTTCATTGTTCATGAGCTTCATGTGGTCTGTGAGTTGTATCTTGGGTATTGCGAGCTTTTGGGCTTAATATCCATTATCAGTGAGTGAATACCATGTATGTTCTTTTGTGAATTGGGTTACTTCACTCAGGATGATATTTTCTAGTTCCATCCATTTACCTAAGAATTTCTCAGTTCATTGTTTTTAATAGCCTAGTAATATTCCATTGTATAAATGTGGCCACATTTTTTGTATCCATTCTTCTGCTGAAGGACATCTGGATTCTTTCAGCTTCTGAATTTTAAATAAGGCTGCTATGAACATAGTGGAGCATATGTCCTTGTTATATGTTGAGCAGTTTCGGGTATATGCCCAGGAGTGATATGCTGGGTCTTCAGGTAATGCTATGTCCAATTTTCTGAGGAACCGCCAGACTGATTTCCAAAGTGGTTGCACCAGCTTGCATCCCAACCAACAATGGAGGAGTGTTCCTCTTTCTCACCATCCTCGCCAGCATCTGTTATCACCTGAGTTTTTTATCTTAGCTATTCTGACTGGCATGAGGTGGAATCTCAAGGTTGTTTTGATTTGTATTTCCCTGATGACTAAGGATGCTGAACATTTCTTTAGGTGCTTCTTGGCCATTCGAGTTTCCTCAGTTAGAGTATTCTTTGTTTAGTTCTATACCCATTTTTTAATATGGTTATTTGGTTAGTTAGAAAGAGAAATTCTGAAATTTATTTGGAACAACAATAAAACCCAGGATAGTGAAAACTATTCTCAACAATAAAAGAACTTCTGGAGGAATCACCATCCCTGACCTCAGTGTACTTACAGAGCAATAGTGATAAAAAACTGCATGGCATTGGTACAGAGACAGGCAGGAAGATCAATGGAATAGAATTGAAGACTCAGAAATGAACCGCATACCTATGGTCACTTGATGTTTGACAAAGGAGCTAAAACCATTTGGTGGAAAAAGGACAGCATTTTCAACCAAATGGTGCTGGTTCAACTGGAGGACAACATGTAGAAGAAAGCAAATTGATCCATTCTTATCTCCTTGTACAAAGCTCAAGTCCAAGTGGATAAAAGACCTCCACATAAAACCAGAGACACTGAAACTAATAGAAGAGAAGGTGGGGAAGACCCCGAACACCTAGGCACAGGGGAAAAGTTCCTGAACAGAACACCAATGGCTTGTGCTCTAAGATCAAGAATTGACAAATGGGACTTCACAAAATTGCAAAGTTTTCTGTAAGGCAAAGGACACTGTCAATAGAACAAAATGGCAAGCAACAGATTGGGAAAAGATCTTTACCAAGCCTACATCCTATAGAGGGCTAATATTCAATATTACAGAGAACTCAAGAAATTAGACGCCTGTTTCCATTTCTTTATGCTGGCCCTCAGGGCTTCAGTCTTTTCCTCCCCATGCAATACCTGATCATGTTCCCTCTTCCCCTCCCTGTCCCCTTTTCCCACCCAATGTCTGTCCCTCCCTCCCTCCCTCCCTCCCTCCCCCTCCTGTGATTGCTTTCTTCTCTCTCCCAAGTGGGATTGAGGCATCCTCACTTGAACCCTTCAGCTTGTTTAACCTTCTTTAGTTCCGTGGACTGTACCCTGAGTATTCTGTATTTTTGACTAATACCCACTTATTAGTGAGTACATTACCATGCATATCCTTTTGGGTTTGAGTTACTTCACTCAGGATGATATTTCCAGTTCCATCCATTTGCCTGGAAAACTCAGGATGTCCTCAATCTTAATAGCTGAGTAGTATTCCATTGTGTAAATGAACCACATTTTCTGTGGTTCATCTGGTTGTTTTCCAGCTTCTGGCTACCACAAACAAGGCAGCTATGAACATAGTGGAATACACACCCTTGTGGAATGATGGGCGTCTTTTGGGTATATGCCCAAGAGTGGTATAGCTGGATCTTCAGGTAGATTCTTTTCCAATTTTCTGAGGAACCTCCAGATTGATTTTCTAGAGTGGGTTGTACTAGTTTGCAATCCCATCAGCAATGGAAGAGTGTTTCTCTATTTTTCACTTTCATGATTACATTTTTTTATTCACTTAATCCACTGTGGAGTGGGGAGGACTGTGAAAGAGTTAAAAACTAGGAGGGGAAATGAGACATAATACAAGATGTAACTTTGCACATTTCAAGATTGTCATCTGGAATTTTCTACCTCAAATTTAGTTTCTCAAGTTTAAGTAGTTGAAAAAGGTTATGGGTAATCAATTTTTTAAAATGATATATATTTTTTAGAACAAAACTGATCTGTGACCCCTCCTCCAAAAAACAGCTTATTCTGGTTCTACAGATTTGGTAAATTACAACTTTAACAATGAGCTCCTGTGGGGCAATGGGCTGTGAGAAGCAGCTGGGACTTTTTTCGAGCATAAGCTTTGAACCCCGAGCCCTCATGGGATGGAAGGTGTTCAGCATTGCTTCTGGGGCCTGGCTCTTTTCACTCAGTCTCAGCCCCCCACAGCCCCTCCCACAGAGAGGTTTATGGCCACTGGTCACGTAGGAATAATGCCTCAGGCTCTCCCACATGTTAGATGAGCATCTCCCAAGCTCTCAGACCAAGCCAATAGGGGTTATCTGCTCCAGGCCCTTAAACCCACACAAAACTGTATTTATTGAGCTAACTGAGAAGTAAAGGTGCACAAGAATCATCCCTTGTCCGAGAGTTTCTGTCAAGAGCTGTAACACTTGGGAAGAGATCTGCTTTCCCCCAAGGGCACCTTCGGGGGGCCCTCCCCTCTTCACCGCTAGCCAACACTCACAGGCTCGAAAGGGAGCTGTAACACTAGAGCGTAACATTTTGGAAGGGTCTGTCTCCTGAAAGCCTTCAGGATTCTTCCCCCCCCCATTTCCCAGAGGCTTACGCGGGGGAGAATGGAGAGATGGGTGCAGCACCTGGGAGCAACAGGGGATGGGTGCAGCCCCCGGGGAAAAGCAACCAGGAGGGACAGCGGAGGCGCTGTTGGAGGCAGTGTAGAGGAAAACACTCTCTCCCCCCCTGCTCACCCCCTGTCCCCAGCCGGGCTGGAGATCCTCGTGGGATACCCTCCGGAACAGGGACCACAACCCTACCAAACCTTAATGTTTTCCTTGCCATCACCTGTGCCTTACAAGCCTTTACTACCCAGTCATAAGAGTGTATCTCATACATTCCCTCCTCCTTCTCCCTTAGTTGTCACTAAGTCCCTATCATCTTTATTGAACCCACAGCAGCTTCACGAAGAGTCTGTCTGCTTCCCTGATTACCTTGCAAACAAAAGTACTGCTACAGCATTCTGTTTTTAAAACACATCTGATCTTTCACTCCCCTTCTTTAAACCTTTTTGTCATTTTAATCTTGCTTCAGGTAAAAAAAATCATAACATAATGTCACCTGGTCTATCTTTTCGCCTTCTTTCCTTCTTTTAAACCCCCATTGCTAGCAAGTGAATCAGTGCTTCCCTCAAAAGCCAAAAGGGCCTTTTTAGGAGCTCCCTTATTGCAGTTACATCCGGGAAACCCCCACCCTACGTTGGATCTTTTTTTCCTATGATCCTTTTAGTTTTTTTCCCCAAAAAAAAATTTCGTGTCTGGTCTTTAAAACACCTGGGGGGAAATGTTTTTTTTTTTGTTGAGATGTTGGGGAAAAGGGAGAAATTGGATGGAAGGCAACCCAAAAAAAGAGCAGAGCAATTTTCAAATTAATTGACAGCCGATACAGTTTAAAAAAAATTCTTTAACTCGCCCCCTTTTTAGTCCCCCCCAAAATTTTAAACATGGTTTTTTTCGGTTCCCCCCCTTTTTTTCGTAGCTGATGACATGGTAGGCAAAAATGTAGAATATTGGAAAAAATTATTTTTTTTATAAAGGTTTTTTCTTTTTCACAAAAAAACTTCATTGTTAGTAGACAAAAAGGGAAATTTTGCGGGGGGTTTTTGGTTGTAAAGTAAGTGCCTCCTCTTATTAACTCTGACTTTTTTCTTGTTTTAGCTGGGTTGGGTTGATTTTTTTTAAGGAGTTTTTGTTTATTTTTTTGAAATAAGGTCTAACTACAGCTCAGGCTAGACTCGAACTCATTCTCCTTCTTGAGTTCTGAAGTTACAGGTGCTAACCACCATTTTTTTAAATTCTAAAGGGAGACAAATTGGAAAAATCAAATTCATTAAAGATAACAATTTTAATTCTAAAAAGTATTTAACTTCCTTCTAAGTGTACTCCCAAGAAAATCAAAAACCACTTAACTCTTTATTTAAGGTGTCTACCGCTTTTGGCCGGGCAGACCCGTACTGGTCCTCCTGTGGAAACACCGGATCTGAGACATCCAAGGACCCACTGCACCCAGAGCAGAGGTCCCTTACTGGTCTGCTTGGTGGAAACACCTGATCCTAGACAACCTAGAGGACCTACTACATCCATGCAGAGGACACTTGCTGGTCTGCCCTGTGGAAACATGATCCTGAGCATCCAGAAGACCTACTGTATCCAGATCAGGGGAGCTTAGGATCACAGGAACACAGAGTCATCTGGAATCCAAAGGAGATCTGACAACAAGCAAGATAATGGAAAGACAGACTCCAGTCAGACACAGTGAGGCACAGGTACAGAGGCGAAAGGCAAGTGCAAGAACACAAGCACAGAAACAAAAGTTCCTGACATCATCAGAACCCAGTTCTCCCACCATAGCAAGCCCTGGATACTCCATCACACAGAAAAACAGGATCAGAATTAAAATCATTCTCATGATGAGTGGAGGATTTTAAGAAGGACAAAGTAACCCCTTAAAGAAAAAGGAGAACACAGGTAAACAGGTAAAGCCCTTAAAGAGGAAACACAAAAACCTTAAAGAATTGAAAGGAACACAGGTAAAAGGTGAAGCCCTTAAAAAAGAAAAAACAAAAATCCTTAAAGAATTTCAAGAAAACACAACCAAACAGGTGAAGGAATTAACAAAAACCCCAGGAACTAAAAAGGAAATGAAACAAAAAAGAAATCTCAAAGGGAACTCCTCTGGAGATGAAAACTGGAAAAAATCAGGATCATAGATGCAACATCACAACAAATACAAGAGATAGAAAGAGAATTCATGAACAGAAGATACCATGGAAAACCTTGACACAACAGTCAAAGAAAATGCAAAATGCAAAAAGCTCCTAAGCGAAATCGGAAACCAAGATGCAATGAAAGACCAAACCTAAGGAAATGGTAAGATGAAGTGAAGATTCCCAATTAAAGGAAAGAAAAAATTCTTCACAAAATTATAGAGGAAAATTTCCCCAACCTAAAAACGAGACACCCATAAACAAACAAGAACCTGCAGAACACCAAACAGACTAACCAGAAAAGAAAACCCCGTCACATAATAATCAAAACCCACCAAATGCACAAAACAAAGAAAAAATACAAAACATAAGGGAAAAAGGTCAAGTAACATAAAAGGCAACCTATAAAAATTTTAAACAACCCAGACTTTTCCCAGAGTAAAAACCAGAAGATCCTGGTCTATATCAACAGCCCAAGGGAACACAAATGCCAGCCCAACTGCAACCCAGCAAAACTTCAATCACTATAGATGGAAAACCAAGATATTCCTGACAAAACCAAATTTGCACAATTTCTTCCCACAAACCCACACTTAAAGGATAATTGATGGAAAACGCCAAACAAGGAAGAAACTACAACCTAAAAGCATGGAAGTAATCTTCCAAAACCCCCCCAAAAAAAAGGTGCTACACAAACATAATTTCCCCTCTAATACAAAAATAACAGGAACAACAATCATTTTCCTTAATATCCCTTAACATCAATGGACTCAATTCTCCAATAAAAAGATGTAACTACAATGGAACATAACCAGGACCGAATTTTGTTGATACAGAAACGATCAGTGACAAAGACGACATTACCTCAGGTAAAAGGCTGAAAAACAATTTCCAAGCAAATGGTCCCAAGAAACAAGTGGAGTAGCCATTCTAATATCAAATAAATCAATTTCAACCAAAAGTAATCAAAAAAATAAGGAAGGACCTTCTACTCATCAAAGGAAAAATCTACCAAGATGAACCTCAATTCTGAAATCTACGCCCCCAAATCAAGGGCAAACCCAATACATAAAAGAAACTTTACAAAGCCAAAGCACCATTGCACCTCACACAATAATAGTGGGGGATTTTAACACCCCGCTCTCTCCAATGGAAGACGTAGAAAAAAAACTAAACAAAGACACATTGAAATTACAGAGTTATGGACCAAATGGATTTAACAGATATCTAAGAACATTTCATCCTAAAGTAAAAGAATATACCTTTTTCTCAGCACCTCATGGTACCTTCTCCAAAATAGACCATATAATTGGTCACAAAACAGTCCTCAACAGATACAAAAGGAAAAATACCCTGCATTTCAGATCACCACAGACAAGGCTGTTTTGATAAGGACAGAACCAAGGGAAAAAACCCAAATCCATGGGAAACGAACAATGCTCACTCAATGAGACTTTGTCAAGGAAGAAATAAAGAAAGAAATTAAAGACTTTCTAGAATTTAATGAAAATGAGGAAACATCTGCCAGGACTTGTGGGACTCCATGAAAGCAGTGCTAAGAGGAAAACTCATAGCTCTAAGTCCTACAAAAGAAGTTGGAAGAGCACACATTAACAATGACGCACACCTGATATCCAAACAAAAAGAAGCAAGTACACCCAAGGGAGTAGGCCAGGAATAATCAAAACTCAGGGCTGAAATCGACCGAGTAGAAAACAGAAAAACTATACAAAATATAACAACACAGAGTTGGTTCTTTGAGAAAATAAAACAAGTAATAAACCTTAGCCAGATTAACCAAGGGCACGAGACAGTACCCAAATTAATAAAATCAGATCTGAAAAGGGAGGACAAACAAAAAAAAAGAGGAAATTCAAAAAATCATCAGATCCTCTACAAAGGCCTATACTCAACAAAACTGGAAAATCTGGGTGAAATGGACAATTTTCTAGACAGATACCAGGTACCAAAGTTAAATGAGGAGCAAATAAGCCATCTAAACGTCCCATAACCCCTAAGGAAATAGCAGTCTTAAAAGTCTCCCCCCCAAAAAAAGACCAGGACCAGATGGTTTTAGTGCAGAATTCTTTTCAGACCTTCAAGGAAGACCTAATGCCAATTCTCTTCAAACTATTCCACAAAATAGAAACAGAAGGAACACTACCCAATTCATTCTATGAAGCTACAATCACACTCATACCTAAACCTCACAAAGAACCAACAAAGAAAGAGAACTTAAGACCAATCTCTCTTATAATATTGATGCAAAAATACTCAATAAAATTCTAGCAAACCGAATCCAAGAACACATCAGAACAATCATTCATCATGATCAAGTGGGCTTTATCCAAGAATGCAGGGATGGTTCAATATTCGGAAATCCATCAATGTAATCCACTATATAAACAAACTCAAAGAAAAAAACCACATAAACATCTCATTAGATGCTGAGAAAGCATTTGACAAAATTCAACATCCCTTCATGGTAAAAGTCTTGGAAAGATCAGGAATTCAAGGCCCATACCTAAACATAGTAAAGCAATATACAGCAAACCAATAGCCAACATAAAACTAAATGGAGAGAAACTTGAAGCATTCCCACTAAGATCAGGGACTAGACAAGGCTGCCCACTCTCTCCCTACCTATTCAATATAGTACTGGAAGTCCTAGCCAGAGCAATTAGACAACAAAAAAAAGTCAAAGGAATACAAATAGGAAAGGAAGAAGTCAAAATATCACTATTTGCAGATGATATGATAGTATACTTAAGTGCCCCCAAAAACTCCACCAGAGAACTCCTAAACCTGATAAACAACTTCAGCAAGGTGGCGGGTTATAAAATCAACTCGAACAAATCAGTACCTTCCTCTACATGAAGATAAACAGTCTGAAAAAGAAATTAGGGAAATGAACACCCTTCACAATAGTCACACATAATATAAAATACCTCGGGGTAAATCTAACCAAGCAAGTGAAAGATCTGTATGACAAGAACTTCAAGTCTCTGAAGAAAGAAATTGAAGAAGATCTCCAGGAAATGGAAAGATCTCCCAATGCTCATGGATTGGCAGGATTTAATATAGTAAAAATGGCCATCTTGCCAAAAGCAATCTACAGATTCAATGCTATCCCCCATTAAAATCCCAACTCAATTCTTTACAGAACTAGAAAGAGAATTCTGAAATTTATTTTAGCAACAAAAAAAAACCCAGGATAGAGAAAACCATTCTCAACAATAAAAGAATTTTCTGGGGAATCGCCACCCTGACCTCAAGCTGTACTACGAGCAGTATTGATAAAACTGCCTTAATGGTACGAGACAGGCGGGAAGATCAATGGAATAGAACTGAAGACCAAAATGAATCCACACAACTATGGTCATTTAATCTTTGACAAGGAGCTAAAACCATTCATGGAACAAGGAAAAGCATTTTAAACAAATGGTGCGGGTCAACGGAGGACAGCATGCAGAAGAATGCAAATCAATCCATTCCC
>JAJTUV010003727.1:0-42043 GCA_021653895.1 Mastomys natalensis | reverse complement strand
CCCCTTGAACTGGAGTTTTCACCCTCTTCTGTTCCTATTATTATTAGGTTTGGTCTTTACATAGTGTCTCAAATTTCCTGGATGTGTTGAGTTAAGAACTTTTTACTCTTGGCATTTTCTTTGACTTATGTAGATGTATCAATATTGTCTATGCTATCTTCTACATCTGAGATTCTCTCTTCCATCTCTTGTATTCTTTTGGTGATGCTTCTGTTTGTAGTTCCTGTTCTCTTCCCTAGGTTTTCCATCTCCAGGTTTGCCTCCATTTGTGTTTTCTTTATTGCTTCTATTTCCATTTTTAGTTCTTGAACCATTTTATTCATTTCCTTTGCCTATTTAATTGAAGTTTCCTGTATTTCTCTAAGGTACTCATTTGCCTCCTCTTTAAGGGCTTCTACTTGTTTGATTGTGTTTTCCTGTATTTATTTTTGGGAATTATTTATATCCTCTTTAAAGGCCTCTATAATCTTCATGAGATGGGATTCAAGGTGACAGTCTTGCTCTTCAGTTGTGTTAAGATATGCAGGGCTTGCTCTAGTAGTAGGGATGGGTTCTGATGGTGGCATATTGCTCTGGCTTCTATTATGTTCTATTATGTTGGCTTGCTGTTAGACATCTAGATTCTCTGATGTTGGTTGGCTTGAGTGTTCCATGTTGGATTGGCCTCTCAGGAGTCAGGTATAGCTATATGTCTACAGTTTGAGCAGGCCTCCTGGGAGGCAAGTAGGGCTGTGGGTGCAACTGCTGTACCTGCTGTGTTAGAACCTGCTTCTTGGGAGGCAGACAGAGCTATGGGATGGGACGTATACAGTGGTTTGCAACTGCTACTGGTGTAGGTGTGGATCAAAAGGAAGACAGAGCTCGTACAAGGCAGGCAGAGCCTATAGCTGCTAGGGTTCCTGATGACAGGGGGTACTGAGTGTGGGATACCTCACCTGTGTGTGTCCAGTTAGAGTCTACCTCTTGGGAGGGAGGTACAGCTGTGGTATGGGGCACGGTGAGCTGCTTTGTCAAATCCAAGATTTTGAATGAGGGTAATTGAAGGGTAATGGAATAAAAAATGTGACTAGGAAGTCAGAAGAGAGCTTGTTTCATAAAGAACAATAAAGAAGTATTTCTGGATGGTCTTAAGTTGGAAGTAGTTGGGTCCTCCAAAAACATCTGGAATGTACTGGAAGACAAAAAGCTAATGTTTGGTTTAAATGTCAGTACTGGAAGTGGTCTGAGAATCTGGTAAGCTTGGAAAAAAGTAAGAACACAGCAGGGTAGGCTAATTACACAAACCTTTAATGAAATAGCTAAGTTGGTGTCAAAAATGCTGCCTTAGAAAGTACCTAAGATAGAGAAAAATGTCAGGAAAGGGCCAGAAGTGAGTGAGAAGACAAGAAAGGAATTGCAAGAGTCAGAAAGTCTTGGAAGTTCAGTCGATCATTTAGTAAACACCAAACCAGATCGATTATATTTAAATCCAGACAGATAGCAGCTTAGTAATAATGTATGGGTATTTATAGGCCATTCCATTATTAGCCTTCAGCAATTGGCAAAGGGAAGTTAAATAAAAGAAAACATAGCATAAATACATGAATGGAATCATCAGTATAAACTATAGTCTACCAGAAGTTGTATAGGTATTTTCAGTATATAAGCTGCAGTTTAATGGTTTTAGGTCAGGCATCTATTCTTTGAATGGTTCCAGTAAACATGTGTCAAAATAGACACTGTTTTGTACCATTCAGTTCCTTCTTGATAAAGAAATTCATGCCTCAGTTGCTGAGAGTGCTGTCAGTGTAGACAGCTGGCAATTGGCCCTTTAGGGTTTGCCTAAGCTTCTCAAGGTCATGTTTTCCTCCAAAGATATACATTCTAATGACTAAAATAGATGAGTGCATACAAGCCTGGTTATCTTGGTCCATCTTTTGACCCATGACATTCATACTGCTTAATTAACAGTTTCATTTCTACCTGAATCTGCTTCTTTCCTCTGTCTTCTACATGATACTTCTTAAGAAACCTCTCCTGAACCAAAATGCTTCCCAATGTTTGCCTCCCAGGAAAACCTCCCTGTGGCCTCATGAATTCTGCATCATCAATTAACTCTCTGCAAGTTTTAGGTAGCTGTGTTCATCTCAGCAGCTTAGACAAGGGCCTATTGTAATCTCACATTCTAGGAAGTTTTAAGGTAATAAACTTTTAAGACTACTTCCGCCTCAGATTCCCAGGATTTTTCTCTTCCTGTTCTGCTATCCTCAGCATGGTGGCTTTGTGACTGATCTTGGTACTTTTCATAGTCACAAGACAGCATCATGTGTTGGAGTGAAAATATCCTGCAGAAGAAAAAAATACTTACATTTCTCATATGGTTCTTTTTTAAGAGCGAGACACCCTTCCTCAGAAGCCATCTGGCCAACCTTTCCTTAGTTACTGGCCAGAGCTGATGCTCACATTTCTCTACAAACCAGACACTGAAAAGGAAATGAGATATTTGAGATTTTCAGATACCATTTAGAATCTGCTCCTGAACCTTTTAGAGGATGGATGTAGCCCTAAAGAATTCAGGATAACTATATCGCCACAATCCTACAATGTGTTTATTCAACATTTTCCTTCCAAGCAAATCATTTTATATAACCTAAAATCTAGGTTAGGTAGCTGAGAGGGAACTGTTATTTTTATATAAAGCACCTGGATGGCCTTCTGTGAATCTTCTTGCAAGGACAATGAAATGACGTGTTTTGGCCACAGGGTGTGTTATGCATGTTCTTGTTTTCTAACCACCAGTGAACTGAGCACTGGACATATGTGTATTTTCACTAGGGCTTGAATTTAGTAAAAGCAGCAGTGCCTCATATCCTGAGTTAATTTCATTGACTTTGGAAAACACAAAGATGCCCAATTTCAAAAACCAGCCAACCACAACAGGATAAATACTGTATGATTATATTCCTATGAGATACCTGGAGTAGTGTCTTTTCTAAGAGAAGGAATTAGAATGGTAGTTGCCAGGCTCTGGAGTGGGATGATGAAATAAGAAGTGACTGTTTAATAGGGTTATATTTTTAATTTTGGAAGATTAAACAAAATTTGTGGGTGGATGATAATAGTTGCACAATGATGTGATGGTACTTCAACAATGCTGAATTGTGCTCTTAAATGGTTTAACCAGTAAAACTTATCTTATGTACATTTTAACTTGATTAGAAGAAGCAGGAACTGGGGATATAGCTCAGTGGTAGATCACTTGACTAAAATGTGCAAGGCCCTGGGTTTGACATCCAGGACTTGGGGGAAAAGTATTTTTAGAGAATGCCTGTGAAAAGAAGACTCCAATGTCATGAGTCTCAGACAGTATTTTTTAATTAAAATATAATTATACCTTTCCCTTCCTCTTCTTCCCCCACCCTCCTCTCACACTCCTTCTCACATTCATAGCCTCTTTTTTCTTCAATTATCATTACTGAATACACATACACATACATAATATACATATACATATACACACACATACACATACATATACACATACATGAGTATATAAATATATCAACCAGCTGAGTGTGTTTAGTGTTGCTTGCATATATATGATTTCAGGGCTGATCACTGGCACTGAATAACCAATTAGAAGTCTCATCCCTTGAAGGTTCAGAGACCTTACAGAGATCATTATAGAAAGCCACAGGTGGTCAAAGTTTTAATCACCCACTGAAATTCTTTTGATTTATAAATATTTACTTCCAACATAGTACATTATATTTGTAAAATATCTTTGAAACTTCTTTAAAAGTTTATTTTATTTTATGCTTCAGTATTTGCTTACATGCATATATATGTACCACATGCATTCCTGGTGCCAAAAGGGGTCAGAAGAGAGTGTCAGATCCCCTGGAACTTGAGTTGACCGATGGCTGTGTGCAACAGTGTGGCAACTGGAAATCAAACTCAGGTCCTCTGCCAGATGAACAAGTGCTGTTAACCATTTATTTTAACCATAATGTTAAATGGTTATGGCTCTAGCTCATCCTGTAGCAAAATTTGTTCTAAAGAGGGGTTTGAATTGAAATAGTTAACTATTTCTAAACATTGATTGTCTTAATAAAGACTGAGCCATTTTAGTTTAAAAAACAAGATGTGTAACTACTTTTCGAACTATGTCTTGTCTATGGAATCATTGGTGTCATTTTCTGAATTATAAGATTAATAAACTGTGTAGGGGAAAAGTGATCAAAATTGGCTGTGTATATTAATATATTTTTAATAGCTTGACTACAAATTACACAAATTCATCCCTAACCAAAGCATGTCACTATAATAAATGCCAGCTTATTTCTTGCTAAGAAAAGAGGACCCACTGAAATATATTTAGCAACTTAAAGCTCAAACTGAATGTCCATTTATTGATGTTTAATGAATTTACAGTAGGGAGAGATGATATTAGGTAATTTACAAGGACATTTTTCAATTTCATGATTCTATGGCATGCTGGATATCTGAAAATGACTCATTAACAAAGCATGTAGAGATGCATCTTAAGGAAATTTCCACATCATTGTGGTTCTTTTCAATACATTATTTCTTACCATCTTTAAATTCAGAGGTGACTATTGTGAAGCCAAATGTCTCTAATAGTCACCCTGTAGACCACCTGACATGTGATCTGCATAGTAGATTCCACTGGTGCCCATTCATATCCTTTTTGTATTCAGGCCTCAGAGCAATAATATCTTACTGAAAGCACATGCGATCTTCTGTTTGATGATTCCCCCCAAGGCATATATGAGTATACTCATCTCTTTCATGTGGGAGGCTCGAAGTGCCAAATAGTTAAAATTTCTACTCATCTCCAATAATAATTGAAAGTGATGAATAAATGGCTTAGCTTCCTTTTTCCTTGAGTAGATGACTCTGAGTTGTCCTTTACCCTATATCCCAGGAGTTCCTACTATGAATGAACTCTGTTATTTGCATCAGGAATATGCTAACATTGGAACATTGCCTTATCTTCCTTCTCTTATTTCTCCACTCATTTACTTGTATGTGCTGGCGTCATCTCCCAAATAATTCACTTTCGTACAAACCTGTGTACTTAGGTCAGCTCTGAGGTGAAGGAGAGTGAGAAATTCATACAGAATAATATGTAAGAAGAAACAATATCATCAGAGTCCATGAAACATGTACACTGAATAAAACTTGATATCACGGTAGATGAGTTTGGTGAATAAGTATTCACTACGAATTTCCATTGCACAAAGCATGTTGGTTTTCTCTATGAGCTTCTTCTAGTTCTTTAAAATTATGGTAATTCCTCATCACCTATTCTGTAGATCTTGACTCAGATTTGGAAATCCCACTTATTCATAAATTTGAATTACTCATAAGGTTGATTCATCCATGGCCTATCATGACCCTCCCACTTCTTTCTCCTTCATGAATTTTTCAGTCTTGAGGTTCACTGTTAATCATAGAAGCCTAATTTTATTTTCCATTCAAATGGGGGAGAGGAAAAAATCTACTATATTCAATTTTTGAGCAGACAGTAAGTTAGTGATACATAGTTAGATATCATCTAATGCAGGATAAGATATGTCATTAAGAGGGTAACTATTAATAATTAAACTTAGCACAGGGCTAAGGATATGGCTCAGTGGCAATGGACTTCTCTAATAACTGTAAAGCCCTGGGTTCAATCTGAAGCTCAAAGTTAAAAAAAAAAAAAACTAGGAAAATAGTATAAATTAGTGTGGTTCTGGAAAATTTATACTGTCTTCCCAAAGATTGGATTCACTAGTAGTCAAATTACTCATGGCCTCTGTGTGCATGGATGGGAATAGTAGCTGTCATATGATTTTTTATTAAGGGACAGAATGATTTTTCTAAGAAAATGAAATGAAAATATGATCTTTGTTAAGTTATAAAACATTCCCATTGTAGGACGACAAGAATGCTTTGTCTTGCCAGTAAACATGGTACCAATCATTGAGAAACAACAAGATGTACACTTTTTGATATATTCTGAGAACACATTCATGAAGAAAGTTTGGTCATGAATTGAACTGTTAATTGTTTTATGAAGACACAAAACTGTTAAGTAAAATATACATTCTCTAATTTAAAAATTCTAAATAAATACGAATGGAGTTGGAACCTGAAAACCTAGTAGGTCAAAACAAACAATTTTTGGGTCCAAACATACCTCAGATTTGCACTTTTTGTTATAGTATAATTGAAATAAAACATCCAGACATATACTTATATCTGTCTTAGATATGAAGAGTGTGAAGGTAAGTTCTTATTATCCAAAAAGAATTCATTTAAAGGTCCATATATATGAATATTAAAGAGAAAATTGTTCAATCATTGTTCTGAATCAACATACTATGAAAGACTAGGCTCATCTTATAAATAAAAAAAAGGTCTGTTTCTTTCTATGAATCTTCAAGTAGACAAGGCAACTAGGCTTTTCTTAGTACTATAGGGTAACAAATGATAGGCCTTCAGTAACACGGTTAGTGTGCTGAGGAATGAAGGGTTTAAGGCTCAAGTTTCATCTCAGCTAATATTATCACTATAGTTCTTGTTCAGTTCATATAAAAATTGGGAAGATAGGGCTTGACCAGATTTTCTAACTGAACTCCAGGTGACCTATGTGTTTCTAGTTATCTATCAAGAGTCACTTGTAGCAGAAGATAAAAGCAATAAAGAAAAATTTTCTATATATCAAGCATTCAAAATTCCACCCAAAATCTTTCAACTACATGATGGATACAGTATATCCCATACCCATGCTATCACTGTCTATGAGCAAACAGCATCTATATCTCCAAATCAGGTATCTTATGTGAGCATCATGTCCATAAGCATCTAAAACTCAACATGCCAGAGATCAAATCATTAATCTCTTACAATCAAATGACCTCTTACTATGATCCTTATTCTGGTGAACAATATACTATACTTTCAGCAATCTTCAGAAACAGAGGTTATCCTAGACACCTAGTTTCTGACTTAAATTTGTCCTCACTCTCATATTCTGTGAAGTTGACCTTTCAATACTCCCCTTAATTGTTTTACTTCTCTCCATCTATGCTGTGATTAACCAAGCCCAGGTTATATCCATCTCCTGCCTGGATTATAGTACAAGTTCTCTAAGACCTCTGTATCTGGTCTTTGTTACTCTGTGGGTTTTTATTTTTCCACCCTATTCATCCCTCTTCCCCAGTTTCACCTCATATCACTAGATAGAAAAGAAAGAAGCATAGAGGGGAGAGAGTGAGATTGAGATCCTTGGATCTAATTTCTTTCCTTTTGTTTCTTCTTTGAGCATGACTATTAACAAATTACATCCAACTCCCCACCCTGAATGACCAACAAACAAAAACTGACCTCACCTATAAGAGCTCTATATACCCTCTGAAAAGTTCCCAGAACTCCATCCAAATGCCACACAATCACAGAAACTATCTGCAGTTGGCAAAATTATATCTCTGCTAGACCACGAAGCAAATCATAGTCAATCTGAAGCAGCTCCATATCCCCACATCTGGAATGTGAAACTAATTTCAATAAAAGATTATGTTTAAACCTCCCAAACACATTCTTATAATATTTCTGTGTTTTTTTTTTTTTTAAAGAAACTAGAATTCTCAAAAAAAAAAGTCACTACAGACCTCTCTATAGATCTTGAACTCTTTCAATCCGTTCTTCATACTTAAAACAGATTTCTATAAACTGTAAAGTTAAATCTGACTTTCTTACTTATTTATGAAAATCTTTCAGGAATATATTTCAGACTATGTTGTCATTTGAATAAAAAATAAACGCGTTTTCATGGCCTGCAACACCCCATGTGTTTGGCTATTTCCTAACTCCTCCTCTAAGCCCATGCCATCGTACTCTCCCTTAGTACTTTTATTGACCTGTCTTTTTCATGATATAACTTTTGGATGTGTTGTTAAATTCATTTGAAACACAATTTCTGTCTAAAACATCTTTCTTGGTTAGTTCCTGATTATCTTTTAGGAAGTTGTTCAAGTGTTGGTACTTTCTAGAAACTGTACAATTCTTATTCTGGGCCACATTATTTTTTTTTTCTTTTATTGAAAATAGATTCTTGGTGATCTGATGCAACGCCTCAGTTAAGGAAGCCTTCAATGCACGTTGGAGTGAGCAGGCGGCAGTGGTGCAGTGTCCATGTCCTCAGAGGTGATCAGGGGGACTGCAGAGATGGTACTAGAGCTCTATGTCTCTGACCGAGAAGGAAATGACGCAACAGGGGATGGAATCAAGGAGAAACCGTTTTAAAACAGGCCTAAAGGCTTTGATGACAGTTGGAAAAGAGCCATTTCCCACCATTTATGTGGATTCACAAAAGGAGAATGAGAGGTGGGATGTGATTTCTAAGTCACAGATGAAGAACATTAGAAAGATGTGGCACAGAGAACAGATGAAGAGTGATTCTCGGGAGAAGAAAGAGGCAGAAGATAACTTAGGAAGAGAAAAGAACCTGGAGGAAGCAAAAAAAATTACCATTAAAAATGACCCGAGCCTGCCTGAGCCAGCATGTGTAAAGATTAGTGCGTTAGAAGGATACAGAGGCCAGAGAGTAAAAGTGTTTGGCTGGGTCCACAGGTTACGCAGGCAAGGAAAGAATTTGATGTTTCTGGTGTTGCGAGATGGTACTGGTTATCTTCAGTGTGTCTTGTCAGATGACTTGTGTCAGTGTTACAATGGAGTAGTCTTGTCCACCGAGAGTAGTGTGGCAGTGTACGGAACACTAAACCTAACTCCAAAGGGCAAGCAGGCTCCAGGAGGCCATGAGCTGAGCTGTGACTTCTGGGAACTGGTGGGGCTGGCCCCAGCTGGAGGGGCTGATAACCTGATCAACGAGGAGTCTGACGTGGACGTTCAGCTCAACAACCGGCACATGATGATCCGGGGAGAGAACATGTCCAAAATCCTGAAAGCACGGTCCATGATCACCAGGTGTTTTAGGGACCTCTTCTTCGACAGGGGGTACTGTGAAGTTACCACTCCGACACTGGTGCAGACGCAGGTAGAAGGTGGGGCCACACTCTTCAAGCTTGACTATTTCGGAGAAGAAGCATTTTTGACCCAGTCCTCACAGTTGTACCTGGAGATCTGCCTTCCAGCCCTGGGAGATGTGTTTTGTATAGCTCAGTCATACAGGGCCGAACAGTCCAGGACACGAAGGCACCTGGCTGAGTTCACTCATGTGGAAGCTGAGTGTCCTTTCCTGACCTTCGAGGACCTCCTGAACCGTTTAGAGGACCTAGTGTGTGATGTGGTAGCCAGAGTCTTGAAGTCTCCAGTGGCGGGCATAGTGCATGACCTCAATCCGAACTTGAAACCCCCCAAACGGCCTTTCCGCCGGATGAACTATTCAGATGCCATTGAGTGGCTGAAGGAGCACGATGTAAAGAAAGAAGACGGGACGTTCTATGAATTTGGAGATGATATTCCGGAAGTGCCTGAGAGACTGATGACAGACACCATTAATGAACCAATCCTGCTGTGTCGATTTCCTGTGGAGATCAAGTCCTTCTATATGCAACGCTGTCCTGAGGATCCTCGACTTACTGAATCTGTGGACGTGTTGATGCCCAATGTTGGTGAGATTGTGGGAGGCTCAATGCGTTCCTGGGACAGTGAGGAGATTCTAGAAGGCTACAGAAGGGAAGGGATCGACCCCGCTCCGTATTACTGGTATACAGATCAGAGAAAATATGGTACATGTCCTCACGGAGGGTATGGCTTGGGCTTGGAACGATTTCTCAGCTGGATTCTGAACAGGCATCACATCCGAGATGTGTGCTTGTACCCTCGATTTCTCCAGCGCTGCACACCATAGCCGCGTGGCCCTGAAGCAGGAAGGAAATGAAAAGTTAAGACTACCACTACAAAAGAACAAATGCCCAAATGTCCAAATTGGATTATAATTTGCAATGAACATGATTGGATGGTGGGTTATTCAAATGGTTCCAACCCCCTTAGCCTTTAGTTTAAGAACAGGCCAGATGGGGCTTCCCTCTTTGGTGTAATCCTGAGTAACAAAAAGGAAATCTGTTTCCAAAGACTTTGCACCTGGAATCTTAGCCACCCTAGACTAAGTTATCCCTGACCCATCCTCGGCTACCATCTGCACTGCCTTGCAGACTCAGCAGGTTTACCAATGGCTGCAGTGCACAGTTGCTCTCCCCCAAATGCATGCCGCGTGTTCTGATGGGCTGTATCCCACTAACCAATAAATGAGCAGTTGTTAAAAAAAAATATAATATATATGCAAAGGACCTGGTGCAGACAAGTGTAGGTTATATGCTTACTGATTCAGTCTCTGTGAGTTCATATATATCTTGCTTAGCTGATTCAGGGGACCTTGTTTTCTTGGTTCCTCTATCCCCTCTGGCTTTTACAATCTTCCTGCCTCTTCTGAGGGATTCCATGGGCACTGAGGAGAGGGATTTGATGGAGACATCCCATGTAGATTCTCTCTTTCCATGTAATATCTGGCTGTGGGTCTTTTCATCTGTTCCCATACGCTGCAGATAGAAGCCTCTCTGATGATAAATGAATAAGGCACTAATCTTTGAGTATAGCAGAATATCATCAACAGTCATTTTATTGCTACTTTAATTTTTTAGACCATTAGTGTTTGGTTTTACCCTGGGTCTCTGGGTAATCTATGTCTCTAATTCTTGGTTACCCAAGCAGTGCCAGGTATGGGTTCCATAGTTTACAACTGTGCTGTTAGGCATTTTTGCATTTATGTTCATAATGGAATTTGGTCTGTAATTCACTTTTTTTGATGGGTCTTTATGTGACTTGAGTATCAGAGTGACTGTGGCCTCTTTAAAGTAAATTGAGCATTGTTCCTTCTGTTTCTATTTTGTGGAATAGTTTGGGGACTATTGGTCTTCTTTGAAAGTCTAGTAGAATTCTGTACTAAAACAATGGGCCAGATTGTTTTATTGGTACTTTGTAACCACATTGTTTTCCTTTATCAATTGAATTCATTCATCTGTATGACTGCTGTAATATATGAAGGTGCCAGTAGTCCCAAGCTCTTTGAGAGCGAGGTCTTGGCCAAGTTTTGTTTTGAAAGATAATGACAACAGTATCTTCCATCTTACATGGTTTTCTGCAGTGTGACCTTGTAACTTCCCCCATCAGGAGATAGATGTAGACTTTTGACTGCTTTTGCTAATAGAACACATCAAAAGTCTCATTCTGCGATTTCCAAGACTGTCATAAAATCAGCACCATTTCCTTTTTCACTAGTACTTTGAATTTGAACTGTGATGTAAGAAACAACAAGAACAAAAGAAAAAAAAAACACAAAGAAACCAAGGAACCTGAGGATTCTGTGCCTTGAAGTTCAGCCACATGGAATAGCAGTCCTGGTCTTCACATTATCCCAGGCAGGTTCCTCCTCATGTTAGCATGTTTTTCAGAAAAGAAAATCTGCCATGTCTTCATTTCTGGTTATTCCAATTAAATATTGAATGGCACTGTGCATGAAGGAAGTGAAGAAAAGAAAACTCCCAAGCTCAAAACAGGCAATTTAACAGTGGTTCACTGCATCCAAATTCAGTCTCAGGAAAGAAAAGGGGAAGCTGAATTGAAACAGGTCTCTGTGACGTTTTGAGAAAACCAATCTGCCAGGAAACAAAGATCTTGTTGAAAATCATCAGCAAAATAGGAAGCTCTTGAACCTACAGATAGTGTACAAAAATACCTTTGTATTCCTGGTGCTACATAATATAATTATGCAGTTACCATATGTAGACAAATGATTATGAAAGCCTAATAATCTTTTATATACAAAATTAAGGAAAATTCTAGAAATTGAAAATCATTTTTGCTTTTCAATGCAGTTTGTTTTATTCTTTCTAAATTATAATTCCATTTCAAAATGAAACAGAAAAAGAATGGGTTAATCTTGTAATGCAGTAGCCATACTTAGTATTTATTACCTAATGGTATTTGTAGCTGAGTTTCCTATATGCTGTCTTCCTAATAATCACACAGATACTACTACAGAAAATCACAGAGGGGATTTGCAAAATCACTCAAGATGCCAGAGGCTGTCACGTATGTTATTTGTCTTTTCACTTTTGGCTCCACTTTTTTTTCCCATTTCTGTCTATACATGTTCCAGATGTTCTTGCCAATTGTCTTCTAACATGACAAAGCTAACTAGCTGGGGGTACTGGTGGAAGCTTGAGTGTTAAAATGAGGGAGATGAGATCCCCTTCTTTTTCTAATTTGTTCATTACCTATGGCAGCAACTGTATTTTTTTGTGTGGTTCCAAGTCCTTTCAGGAAGTTTCTCCCTCCCTGGTCCCAGATACCCTGATCGTGGCTGACCAATTACACTTTCCATTGGCTTTCTATGACTCCTAACTTCTGGCAGCACACCTATTCTATCCTCCACTAACTCTACAGTAACTTCCTAGTTAGCTTACTCTTTCTTGTTTGTTTCCTTACATATTGGTCAGTTCTGTGTAAAACACCCCATATTGATTTCTTTTTATATTAAATGTCTAGTACTGTTTGTATTTTTTTTTTTTCAAAAAGTTGTCTGGTGCAAGTCTTCACATGAGAACAGCCCCAGGAAATATATCCTCAAAAAGAAACCCCAAAGTTAATCACAATTAAATACTCCTTCCTAGCAGTAAACCTGAGTGAGCCATGATCCTAGTTATTCACAACACAGCTATATCTTCAACTAAAATCTATTGCCCATTGAAATGATAAAGCTCAGATATATATGATGCCATAGATTAGATGTGAGTGTAGTTTTGTGCTATATATTTTAAATGCGCTTTTAGTTTATGCTGCATTAAGACAATTCATAAATGCTTGGTCATTCATTTTTTTTCATTAAAGAGCCAACTTTTAGATGAAGAATTATTCCATTGAAGGGTTTTGAATAACACTTAAGGACTACTCTTTATTGTTATTTTAACAGGGAAAACCCTGGCCCCTATATTTCAGACACAAGCTGCATGAGGTGTATAAGATTAGGAGGAAAATATACTACTATAGCCTGAAAGTCCCCATTTGAAGCCCTGGGTTTTGTAGTTCTACCACATTAAATAAGGCTCTTTAACCTACATGGCTTTTAAATGTAGAAATGTGAAGCGAATGGATTTTCAGCTTGAATTAGTGAAATATCTAGTTTTCTATAATATATAGTTTTTCTATATATTTATATGTAGAACTTCTATAAAATATATAGTTTTTAACTATATTCATGGCTAGCTGTGGTGCTGCATGTCATAAAGCTCATAATCCAAGAGGTTCTCTGGAAGTTTGAAGCAAATCCTTAGTGAGTTCTAGGCCAGTTTAGGCTACAAAACTAAACCAAACCAAGAAAAAACAAACAAGATAAACTATATTTATGAGATCCTAGGTGGCAATATATTTCCAAAATGTTCTCCAAAGAACAAGATGTACTGATCCTGTGGATATTTTTTTCCATTTAAAGAGTTAAATATTTAAACATACCCAAAGTAAGTTTCTCAGAGCATATATTAAAATGGTATCCTTTATATCAAGAATAGGGTATTTCTATTCATCATTGGGCCTCAGAAACTATCAATTCTGATTCATGATAAATGATTTCACTTTTACTGCAAAATGATTCATAGACAACCTAGAGCCCAGGAGATTGTTTTGTAAGCTAATTTAAGTTTATTTGGCTATTGTCCTTATTTAAAAATCAATATCTATATGGACCTTGAGATAAGTTTCCTTCCCAAACAGACACTATTGGCAAATAGCTCATGAAATTGGGGTATATATAATGTATTTCACCATAGATTTTCTTACTGTGGCTTCAATTTCTGTTAAATTGTAACTTCCCCAGTTTCTTTAATCTTCTCTTTGACAATCAGACATTTACAGGTATGCTGGGTTGGAGCAATCGATGGAAATGCCCTGCAGACTATTTTTAGATTATCCCCTAATGTAATTTAACAGATAGTGAGGGTATGGTGTAGAATTGTATTTTATGTTCTGTAATATTAAATATTTATGTATGTTCAGGACACTTTCATACCTCGGATAAAAGCAGCAATAGGAAGTCCCTATTAATCTATTACCTTCAAGGTTAATGAGAAGGAGAAAAGAAAGGAAAATCTGTTTCGTGTGTTTACTGAAGGTGAAATAGATATTTAAAGTTTAAACATTCATTATCAGATTTACAAATATAAGAAAAGCTAACAAGGCTCAGTGTGATGGTTTGAATGAGAATGGACCCCAAAGGCTCATAGATTTGAATTCATGGTCACAAGTTGCTGAAACTGTTTAGGGAGGATTAAGAGGCATGTCCTTGTTGGAAGAGGTGAGCCACTGAAGGTAGGCTTTGAAGTTTCGAAGACAGTCTGTCTCTGTCTATGTCTCTCCTTCTCTCTCTCTCTCTCTCTCTCTCCTCTCTCTCTCTCTCTCTCTCTCTCTCTCTCTCTCCCTCTCTCTCTCTCTGCCTTCTTCCTGCAGATCAGGATATAAAACACAAAGCTACTGCCCCAACACCATGCCTGCCTGCCTACTGCAGTGCTTCTAGTCATGATGGTCATGGACTCACCCTCTGAAACTGTAATCAAGTCCACAATTAAATGGTTCCTTTTAAAAGTTGCCTTGGTAATGGCATCTCATGGTGTCCCTTCTCGGTAATAGAACAGTAATCAAGACACTCATTGTTGCCAAGAGTAAAGAGAAACTGACAACCGCCAAAAATGGCAATTTGATATGTACAAGTGGATAGTAAAATGAGCCAATTCAAGTCAGATTAGATTATATTAAAGGCAGGTTTATAGGGAAGTTGCTCTTAAGCAAATTCACTGGCCCCAAGGGTTGAGGCCAGGGAAGTTGCTATGTTGGGGGACAGGAAGAAGAGAGATAAAGGTCACGTTTACAGAGAGAAGAGAAGAAGGAGGAGGAGAGATGAGAGAGAGAGAGAGAGAGAGAGAGAGAGAGAGGAGAGAGAGAGAGAGAAAGAGAGAGAGAGAGAGAAATGTCTGTATTATAAACGGAAGAGCCTCTAAGGGAAGATCTGGGCTGGAAAATTCAGTGTATACCAGAAGTAGACTTGAGGATTTTATCATAAAAAATAATCTTATAAGCATAATAGACCCCCTAATATTCAGTAGGTCATTAATAGAACACCATTTAAATTAAATATGGTAACCTGTTTTGAGTTTGGACCTCCAAATCTATGCTGTATAAAATAGTCATCACTTGCCACTTATAGCTAGTAAACAGTGAAATGTGACTCTGCATCTTATTTCTTCCATCTCTATGTGGCCACATAATACTTATTTTAAAGATATAATATGAAGAAAATATAAAACATTGCATTGGTAGTTTTATTTGGTCTTATATTGAATAACATTTTATATACAATGTTAAACAAATATATTATTATAATTAAGTTCATCTTTTTAAACTTTGTGTATGTGTACATGTATATGTGCATGCAGGTGCCTGTGAATGTACTTGAGGAGGCCAAGGAGTAATATCAAATTTCTTCCTCTATCACTCTCTAACTTATGTTTGAGACAGATTTTTCTCACTGAACATGGAGCTTGCTGGTTTGCCTATGCTGGTTGGCCAGTCAGCCCTTGTGACCTCCTGTTTCTACCTCCCAACATTAGGATTATAGTCAGAGCTTCCAATCCCTGCTTTTTACATGGGTGCTAGGGATCAAGGTTCAAGTCTTCATACTTACAAGACAAGAACTTTACTCAGTGAGCCATTGCCTCAGTCTCTCTTCTACCTTTTGCTATGACTGATAGAAGGTTTTAAATCACTTATATGGCTCATGTCCTTGGCTTGCACTTTATTTCTAGTGATAAGACTATTTGAGAACTAAAGCTTGGGGCTAAGATCTGTGTGCAAATGATTTATTGAAGCCTTTCAAGAAAAAAATATGAGAAAAGACTGGCAAGTGATGGATAGGAACCTGAGGCAGTCAAACAGGAACGGTTCAACTGAAGGCTCAGTCTCCTCATGATCACTCAGGGATTTTACATCTCAGAGTTTGTCATACCTTGAGGCAAATATGGCCGGGTTTTCAGCTCTTTCTCTTTATTAATCAGCACTTGGCTATGGGGACTTCCAATAGGAGTACTGGAATTACTGGTGAAATAATTCCAGTAGCTCAATGGATGCCCCACTAAATGTTGCACATTCAAGGCATTGGAAGCAAACTATATAGGAAGTTATAGGGATCTAAGGAATGACTGTAGCCTTTTCACAGTGTAGCTATATTTTACTAAGAAAGCACTACATGATGGTTTTTAAATCTGGATTTATAAACAAAGAAAATCCTCATAACATGAAGTGGTTGAAACAACCATGTGACTAAGTGTCAAGGATAATATGATACTAGTTTATCCAAAACTGTACACATATCTGTATCTGCTTAGAAAGTTGTTTATAAGATTTAGTTCTAGGGTTTTTAGATTTTTTTGAACTGTGTGTGTGTATTTATGTGTAGATATGTGCACATGAGTGCAGTGCCTTTGGAGACCAAAGACATTAGATCCCCTTGAGCTGAAGTTACAGGTAGTTGTAAGCTGCCTGAAGTGGAGACAGAGGACCTCTGCGAGAGCATAAGTTGTCTTACATGCTGAGCCATCTTACATCCAGGCCGAATTTTAGTTTTATGAGGATCTCCATGATGATCATATTTTGATAGTTGTTGGATTAATTTATATTCCCACAAAACGCTCCTCCTTAGCATGTCAGAATTTGTTATCGTCATCTCATGATAGCTTTTTTGACTAGGGGGGTGGTGTGGGGAGATAGAATCTCAATGTATATTTGAATTGCATTTCACTGGCTGCCAAAATCGTGAACACCTTTTCATATATTTATTAGCCATTTGTATTTTAACTTCTGACATCTGTGTGTTCATTTTATTTCCCTAATTATTGGTTGGATTTTTTTTCGTTCTTTCAGTGTTTAAATTTTTGATATTGTTATGTAGTCTGGATAGTAAACGAATGTCAAACAAAGAGCTGGCAAAAATTTCTCCAATCCTACTTTATTTTGGTGAATATTTTCTCTGCTGTACAGAAGCTTTGCAATTTGATGCGATTCTGTCTTGCTCTTATAACAAAAAACATTAATAAAACTTAAATCGATATTGTGGGGACTGGAGGATACTGACTATGCTTTTTTCAAGAACCAGAATTCAATTCCCAGCACCACATGATGGTTTATAACAATCTGTAAATGCAATCCCAGGGTAATATGATGCCCTTTCCCAGCTTCCTCAAGCACTGCATGCAAGTTCTACACAAACAAACATGAAGAAAAAAACACTCCTAAATATAAAATGATAAAATATCTAAAAATTTTAAAAAATCTACATTGGAATATTTTAGTGTTATTTTATTGTTTGTATTTTAAAGTGAATGAGATGTCTTTACAAGTACTTGAATAATGCTATATTTGATGGTGTGGAGATTTCTAGACCTGTTGGGAACCATTGAGAGAGCAGTAAATAATTTTACTGTCTTAAAGGTATCATAAACAATTATGTGTTTGTCAATAGGGAGAAATCAAAAATGAAAAACATGAAAAGGAAAAACTTTTCATATAGTCCTTAAAAAGAGAGGAGAGGGGTCATGAACTACAGTAATATAACTACAGCAGTTTTTACTGGAAATTCCAACAGTCATTCCTGACTCCATGACATCTTGCATTAAGAGTAAGGAAAAGACAAAATCAAAACA
The DNA here is from genome assembly GCA_021653895.1 of Mastomys natalensis. Lineage (NCBI taxonomy): Eukaryota > Metazoa > Chordata > Mammalia > Rodentia > Muridae > Mastomys > Mastomys natalensis. Next base: position 24,287 of record JAJTUV010003727.1, on the reverse strand, counting down.
GGACATTTTTGCTATTGTTTATTATTTTGTTTTTACCCAGATATCTATGTTCCCTAAATATAGAGTAGACTGAAAATTTTAATATATTGTGACTTGTTGATCTTATAGCCTCATTCACTCTCACAAATACTTCTTTCATGAAATCCTTTCCTTAAATAGTTTAAACTATCAGTGTTAAAAATAGAATATGTTGAAGATCAAAGTTGTCTCTTTATGCTGACTTGATCTTGAAAGCTTTGTGTTAAATGTTATGCAGTTATGTAATAATTATTATCCCAATATATTTATGCCGCTTCTACTTGATTTTACAAGAATGTATACTTTAAAGTTGTTTTTTTCAATGTAGATTCTAGATCTTAAGCAGAACCTTTGTTCTAAAGAATAGTGATTTATTCCTTTGTTTACAAACAGAATTCAATAGAGCTGATTAGTCACGTAGGAAGTAATTTAGAATATGTATTGTTTCTCCACAGTAGAAATAGAAGAGATGTTCAATTACATTAGTTATCTTTGTTTTGTTTTTTTTTTTTTTTTTTTTTTTGTATTATGGTCTTAAAGGGAATCATTTTAAATTATGTAACTCTCAAAGCAGAAATTATTTTATACCTATTTCACAAGATCAGTACAGCATGAGTAGTAGATGACACTTGGGAACATGTGTGATAACATTTATAAGGGAACTCTTTTACATTGCTCATTTTTTTAAGTGGAAAAGAGCTTATACCAGAGCAAACAAGTTCTGTAACAGATACAATTGGTGTTCAGACTACCAGCACTTTTCTGTGAATGTTAAGACCTGGTCAGTAGCAAACAAGGGTTAGAAAAAGACCCACCATCCTTGCCCTATGGGATAAATAGAGAATAGAGAATTATTCTATATTGACTCTAAGAGCTCCTCTGAGGAAGTAAACCCAGAATTCTGTAGTGACAAATTGTTTGATAAAGTATTTCCCTCTCCTGTTTCTTTCTATCTCCACTCTCCTACTACACTGCAGCTTCTCGTTCTTCTCTCAAACTGCCTGACCTTGAACAACTGACAAAGAGTCCTTTTCTGGAAGAATCACAAACCGAGACAAACTCCCAAGGGTAAATCAATAAAGAAATAAATCTAGTAATGAATTCAGATTGATCACACCACAGATTCCCAAATGTTTGTGTTTGATAAAGTTTTCCTAGGACATTCATTTCCCTTAAGCTCTGCTATCTCTTATACAAAAATAAAAAATAATAAAAAACATTGCAAACTTTCTTTCTTTCTTCCCAAAGTTCACACAGTACTGTCTGGGATTATACAATATTGATTTTTAAAAATTGAAGCACACAATTTTAAAAGTGAGTAATGTTGAACTAAAGTTCTCAAAGCCTTTGCCAAATGATAGCTTTATGACTCAGTTTTGACAAATAGAAAGGATACCCTGCAGGCCAACTGTGTATATTCACAAAATAAACAATGAAATAGCTCGGGAAGGAGGAGGTGATTTAAAAAAAAAAAAAAACACAAATGAACAGGCCACTTAAACAAGGTTTGTTAACAGTCATTAGTAACCTTTGGCATTTCATTTGGACTTACATATGTTTGCCACCGGGGCTACATTAATATTTGATCATCGCATTAGGAAATGCACTGAGAAGATAAAATAAAAGACTGTCTTCTGCTCTGTCTCAGTAAATCAGGGATGCTGACGACTCTGGATATATATGTGTCCTTCTTCAGTGTACAGAAGACAAATGAGATGTGTTGTCATGAAAAAAACAAACAAACATGTATTTCTGATCACCCTAAATTCATCCCTTAAATTCCTGTCTTTGAATTTGAATAGCTCACCCCCTCATCATTATTTTTGAAGCATTAACCACTGGAAAATATAAGATATAATTCAGATGTCAGCCTCAGTATACTTTAATTCTTACCAGAAAATACTAGACATTATGCACATGAGAATGTTCTCATGATAACAAAAGAGCTTTATGTGACCCAGGTACACATCACCACATGAATACATAAATCAAGGTCTACACATGAAATGAACTATCACACAATGAAATAGTATATCATTAGTGAGTGCCAAAAACATTGTTTTAAGTGAAAGAATTAAGATACAAATGGCCATATACTCTCTGTCTGATTTATACAAAATTATAGAAAAGAAGGATCTATCTAATCTTTATTAGAAACACATCAGTGTTATGTACAACTAGGGGAGGATTAATTTTAAAGAGGTGTGAAAGAAAACATTTATATGATATCTTAACTGTAATATTGATTATATGAATTAATATATGCCCACTCTCATTGAACTCAGTATTAGGGTTGGCACATTTGATTGTATGAAAGCTAATTCACAATAAAATGTATTGAAAATGAATCTCTTCTGAGTGTTAACCCACAGTTTTATTTAATGAACCAATTACTGTTATGAAGTAAACAGGACATTAAAATAAAAAGAATTAAAAGTCATATATATATATATATAAAGCTTTTATTATATATTATATATATTTTAGATAGATGATAGATAGATAGATAGATAGATAGATAGATAGATAGATAGATAGTCAGGGTTTAGACAGAATTGAGTGTTTCCCTTGTATGACAGGGACCTAGAAGGCCTGGGAATCAATACAGAATTAACACTAGAAAGAATGAATCTGGGAAGTGAGATAGAAGCAAGATGGGTATAAGGGAAAGAGAAGAAAGGTGAAGATAAAAGCAAAAGCACATTCAACCCACTACAGAATTGTGCCTTTTAACAAACTATACTCTGCTTGTCATCACTGTTTGGCTATACCCAATGATATCACTTTGTCTTGTGTAGACAAGTGAAAAAAGATAAAAGTATCAAAACATTGTGGTACATCTCTTGGTGGTATAATCAGGTCCAAATTTTTTTGATGGAGGGCAATGGAGGTAAGCTATACCAGTATTTCCCAAATATCAGTGAACGCTAGAATCATCCATTGAACTTGTAAATGAGAAGATACCTTGGCTTCACTGTAAGAATCCTAATTCAATGAGTATGGAATTGAAATTCTGCATTTCTAACCAACTTATAGAGTGGATCATACCAATGCCAAGGGGCCATCATGCTTTGAGTAAATCCTATTTAAAGTTCTAGCAGACCAGAATTCATTGTTACTGAAGTTAGTTTTGTTTTAACAGGCAAGGCATAGAGGTTCATGAGTTTTGTAGTAAAGAGCCTTGAAGTCTTATTCAAGAGATTTCTGAATTTATTCATTGTTCCACATTTGGTCAGTCTTGAAAGAGAACCCCTAATGATTTGTTCATGAGAGCATGTTAAAATATATCCTGCTTGTATATCATTTCATTCTTAGAAAATTCCCAGTGTTGTCTGTCAATGTGATTACCCTCTCTTGTCTTCTAGTTAGAATATAAGCTGACTGAGCCCTTTTAGATGTAAGTTAATAGTTTAGCAAGTCCCCAGAATATGCAATTAATGAGTTTACCATACTGACATTTTTAATGTTAGCATTACCAACAGCACATGGGAGATGCCTGCACTGGGTGTCTGTTTCCAATTAAGATCTTTAATTTATGATACATGAATACATTTCAATCACGTCTGCCTTGCATTCAATGTCTGCTTGGTTGATCACCAATAGGAGCTTCTGGGAATGTTTTGGTACATAATGAGAGGCTGAGTCAGATCATAGCAAGAAGGTTCATTGTTTTAATGATTTCTTAAATATTGCAGTAAGTAAAAAAAAAATGAACTCAATTAAAAGATAACTGCTTTTTTTCCCATACATATATTGAAAATTTGGGAAACTAATAAAAAAAATGTGTATGATGGTATTTTCACAGTTACACAAACTTCATGAGCATTTAGAGTTTTTTGTCTCTGAACTATTCACAGAATCATTTAGATAGACATTATTACATATTAATTCCTAGTTTTCACTTTTGATATCCTAAGGTCTATTTTCCTTGTTTTTATATGGTCTCCTTCAGTTAATCTAATGCTTCATAATAAGTCACCCCAAAATTTAGTGACTTAAAGCAAGAAGATTAATTTTGTTTAACAATCTGCAGTTTTGGCAGCACTTGTCAGGGACAGCTGGACTCTGTTCCTCTCAGCACTAACTGGGGCACTTCAGTGGCTGGAGGCTGAAATCATCTGATGGCCTGCTCACTCACACGGGTCCTGATCCATGCTGGGATTTGGCTGAGACTTCAGTTTAGGCTGTTAGCAGAAACATCACATGTGACTTTTTCTGGTGGCCTGGACTTCCCCAAAATGTGATAACTAAATTTCCAAGTATAGATGTCCCCTACAAGTAAGTGGGTGAGATCTGTAGAGCATGCTATGATCTATCTTCAGAAGTCACATAACACAACTTCTCCCACTTTAAAAATGTTGCATAATAGTCTATCAAGTAAATATAAGTTTAACATTTAATCTATGGTTACATTTAGCTTGATTGTATTGTTAGACAGTGATCAATGGTTTTATTTTATAGAACCCATAGAAATCACTATATATGGCTTTCTATCAGCTTGTTTTCAAAAGAGAATTTGTGTTAATGGTTGATACACATAGATCTTGTAAAGGTGCTTTGATTTTGAAAGGTCTGATATAAATAGAACTTAATGGTGTTTTTGGAAGCCTTTTAATAAATCGGGCTGCTTCAATAAGTGATATAGAGATGAGGAAGCAGGTAGATGAGGAAGATGTTTCTAGTTTACAATATGCAAGAGAATTGACTATATCCAAGCTGTACAATTTATTCTATGAGTCATAGCATTTTCCACTTTAAGACAGTCAAAGCCAGTGTTCTAAGCTTATTTGGCATTTGGCAGATACAGGGACTAAAAATCCAATATGGTCTCATGGAATGAGGTTGGAAGAACAAATGCCGGGTCACATACAGAGTTAGAGGGTTCCCACTAGCATATATGCCAGCTCGAGCAAATATTTTTCCAGGATTCTAGGCAGATTTTTTAATCTTTATTGGTTCTTCATGAATTTCACATCATGCATCCCAGTCCCACTCATCTCCTCCTCCCCTTGTACCTGCCCTCTACAGTTGCAGCCTCCTCAAAACACAGAAAAAAATCTCTTTGTGAAAGCTATAGTATGTCACAGTGTGTCCCACAGAATTTAATACCCTTTTGTCCACACTTCTTTGCTTGTAAATGTTCATTGTAAATACTTGTTGGTCTGGTACAAGGCCTCTGGCTTCTGCTACTGCATCAATACTGGATCCTCACAGGGACTCCTCTCAGATATCCTGTTGTTGCCTTGTGTTGTGGAGATCCTGTAGTTTTGGATCTGTAGGACTGACCCCAGCAGTTCATTGTTGGAGTAGATGTTGGAATGGGCCAATTCAAAACCCTGGATCTGGGCATGAGAGGTATCTGAACTAGTCAGCATTCCTGTTCTCCAGCTCCCATGCCCTTGGGACTGGCTCACTAACAACCCCTGCTACCAGCTCTATCCTGCTGCCCAGGTGAGGTGCAGGGCCCATTCTCCTAAGTGTTGCAGCCAGTGAAGGACGTGACTAGTTCTCCCACTCTCATGACCCCAGGACTCTCCTGCTTGCCAAAAATGGCAAGGGATAAGGGAGGTAAGGAGAGTCATCTTTCCCTCACCCATGTCACTACACAGAAGTGTCAAGGCAAAATCTTCCCTTGAATTCCCTAATGCCCTTGGGGCCAGCTTGATCAAGCTCTACTGTGTTGCCCAGGTGAGGTGCAGAGCCAACATTCTGGAGTGCTACAGCTAGAAAGCAGCAGGGCTACCTCTCTTGTTCTCACAACCCCAGAGCCAGGTCTCCCACCTGCCAGTGGTGAGGAGCAGGGGGTGGGGGTGGAGGGAATAGCTCCCTTGTCTATGCCATCACGTGAAAGATGAGTTATAGAGCCAACTCTCCCACATTAGTATCCTCCATCTGGCTCATCCAAAACTCCTGCAATGCACAGAGCTAGCTTTCTCAAGTACTGAAGTTGGCTAGGGGAGAGGTCAGTTCTCCTCCTCTTAAGCTTCCAGGGCAAGCACTCCTATGATTCCCAGTTGAAGAGTAGGGCTAGTTATGCACAACTCTCAGACATCAATATATCCCAGGGCAGAAGCCCAGACTAAAACGTTTGCCTGGCCTTTTGTGGTAACAGTGTCCTGCTGCTACAAGGCCTGGGATCCTAGACATGGCCCCAGGTGGCATCACAGGGCAGGACTCCACCATGGTCCCAGGTGGCATCACCACCTACTCGCATCAGGCTGTTCCTTACTTCCTGTGAGTCTCCAGTTCTGCCTCTCTTCATTGTGTCCACATCCTTCCATTTCTCTTTCTCTTCCATTTCTCCACCACTTATTTGCTCCTCATAGTAGTGCCTGTGGTATCTGAGTGTCTGAGGTCATCTCAGGAGTGGTATCAGGAGTGCTAGTCCCTGCTCAAGCATTATGGCATCAGGCAGGGGTTATTTCTGGCATGGTCTACATACCCCAGCCTGCATGGCATCTGACTAAACTCCCTGTCCAGGTCCCATAGCTCAAGTATGATGGCCATCTGGCTTGCTCCTTGCCTGGCCTGCTGGCATGGCCCCATGTGGGCAAAGGTTGTCTATTTTGGGCTCACTCCTGCTTGGTGGGGGGGGGGGACTATCAGTCTCCAAAAGGGATTCTTCTAGTCTCTGGCTTGCTCCTGGTCTCAGGAGTTGTCAGGGCCTGCTTGGTACCAGACTGATGGTCATCTCAAGCTAGCTCCCTGTCTGAGTTCCCTGATACAGGACTTGTGGTTGTCTCAGGCATTATTTTTTTCAGGGAATGTTAGATTAGTAATCATTCAAGCATTCATAGATCATTCAGATGTTCACAGGTCAGAACACTAAGCATAGACATAGCCTCTCTCTGTCACCTACTGATACACATGTGACACAGCAGCCACACCTGCAATACCTCTAGGAGCAGGTCAGATTATTTGTACAATCTAAATATGTAAATAGTTTGTTTAGAAATGTAAGATAAAGGGCTAGGAAGATAGTTCAGTTGGTAAAACACTATCAAAAGAAGCAGGAAGGTTTTAGTTAAGTCTGCAGAACTCCTACTTTTTTTAAAAACAGTTTCCTGTTGGAGTTCGAGACAGGAGTTGGAGTTAGCTTGCTGGCCACCCAGCCCAGCTTAAGTAGCCAGCTCTGAGCCAGTGAGATCTCAGTTCATAAAAGAAGGTGGGCAACCATCCTGACAACTGTCCCTAGAGATTGATGCCTAGAAATTATAATTTGTTGCACAAGCAAAACATATCATTTTTTGTAGTATCTTGGCACCCTCTATTTCAAATAAGTATAAGGGCCTTTACATGTTCTTTACAATCAAACGTACCATTACTGGATAATTTCATACCTTTGACTAGAAAAGTTCACCAAACATCATGCTCTCATAATTCAATGACTTTTCATCATCTGTATTAAAATAATACTGATCTTACTAGGTATAGATTCCCAAAGCCTTTTATCTAATGGTGGTTATGACATTACTCATGATCCTACACCTTTATTGTGCTGTCATTGAAAAGTGGCTTCCAATGGCTCCTGTAAAGGTTGTCATCAAACATCACCAATGATGTCCCCACTTGCAAATGCTGCCAGAGTATTAGTTAATATGAATAATAACTCATTTTTGGATATAACAAATTCCTATGTCAGAAATGTATAGATATAGAGCAATTCATATTACAAATATGTCTTTCTTGAATCCTTTATTCTATAATTTCTACAAAGGGTACGCCAGCAGAATAAAAAGAGCAGAAGAATATCTGGTTATTAATTTCCCAGAGTTGGTATTCCAGAATACCTGTTACCAGAAGGTGTTTTAGGATGTTTATAGGGTTGGGAATAAAATGGCTAAGTTACTAAAGTGCTTGCCATACAAACAAGAAGACACACACACAGAGACCCACAGACCCACAGACCCACACACACACATGAGAGAGAGAGACAGAGACAGAGACAGAAACAGAGGCAGTGGAGAGAATGCAAAAACACTACTTCTCTGGGCCTGGAAGCCTACAGCAGGGGCTCAAATGTTCAGGCTTAATGACAGTATTGAACATAACCACAGATGAAAATTTTTCAACAATTCCCACAAAAGTAGATGCCACAAAGACATTTGTATTAGAAAAGAGTCATTAGCTTTCAGTGCAGTGCTACTTTAAAAACTGTTCCAACCTCTAATCTCTGTGGGTTTTCATGACAGCTGATCTTCAATCATCTCTCTTGATATAGCAGTTGCATTTGAAACAATTTATCAATATTTCTACCTGAAACACTTCCTTTACTTTGATTGCAGATGACTAAATTCACCTAGATTTTCCCTTAAGACCTGTCTGGTCTTCCTCTGACTCCCATATTCGTTGCTTTTCAACTTACAAACTTCTAAACCTTCAAGCACCCAGCACATGGACTTCGCTGTTTCCTCTCACTCCTCTCAAACTTGCCTCTAGTGTCATAGGTTTAAATATCATTTATAGGCTTTTGACTTTTCTATTCATGTTTTTATTCAAGATGCCTTATCTGAACATCAAAAGCAGGTGTATACCTGCCTAGCAGGGATAACCTGCATAGCAGGTATATCCAAATGGATGGCTATGAGTGTGTCCTAAAACCGAAATTCTGATATTAAATCCCATTGAATTTTCAATTTATTCACAGTATCCCCAAGTTTATGTGATGACTACACCATCTCTCCAGGTACCATGAGGGGACAACTTGACACCATAGTTTTACCTCTTTTATCCTGGCATCCTGGAGCTAGCTCAAACTGACACATAAAGGTTAATGATGCACATCTTTCCCAACTGTGTAGTTACAGTGATGTTACAGTAGTCAGTTGGAATTACTTATGATAGGAGTATGTACATTATGAAAATCTATGAACTCTGTACATTATGAATACCCTACCTCTCCTTATCCAATCTGATTTTTAAATGTTTCTATCACACTACTGCATATACATCTCACCTAATTCCTCAACAAAGCCTGCTGGATCTGACTTCTTCCAAAATACATTCATAAGCCAGTGCTATTTCCCATAGATAACACTCTGGATTGAGTCATACAAACTTGTATGCATATTTAATGTATAATATGCAAAATGGTCTTCCCGTGCCTGCCCTTTCCCCTAAGAGTATATACTCCACATGATAATGTGCATGATTTTGTTAAAATAAAAGGCAAAAAATCATCACTGTTCTAGTCAAATCTTTATACATAAAGCTAGGAACTTATAATGAATATGGGCTAGGAACTTACAGTGAATATAGGAACTTAGAATATGGGTTTATATAGCTCATATTTGGGGAAACTGACATTCCAAATAGAAAAATACCAGCTCAAGTGAGAGCTCTCTTAGCTGTGTCTCATGGTGGAAGGCACTATGAAAGGAGTACTCATGAAAGGGAGAGATAACATGGTGAGACCTGAAGCCAGAGCAAGAGAAAGGAGCCTGTCTTGTTACTGCTCATTAAGCCTTACCACTTAAAGGATACCTCACAACATTGTCAAACTGGGAACCAATTTTCTACTTTAGGAATTTTTGAGAGGCACATTCCATCTTTCTTTAAGTCATTGTTGTCGTCATCATCATCATCATCAAATCCTTCAGTTGTTTCCAATCTATTCAAGAAAATAACAACCAAAACTCTTATGATGCCTAATAGGTAGGATTTGATTCCACAGATCCTCTTGATTGCTATGTCTTCCTACTCTTTTACCTGACTTGAATCACAGTCACCTTCTGCCTGTATTCCCAACAATGCCAAACATACTCATGCCTCAGTGTTTGAGGTTGACACACATTGCACCCAACAACAACTCTTTCTTCTCTCTCTAGGCCCATCAGTCATTATTAAAATATCACCTTATTGATATCTTTTCTGAAATTTTCCTAAAGTTGTACTCCACACCAGAGCGCACACACACAAACACACATATTCACTTCATTTTTCCTTCTTTTAAAAAGATTTTTAGTTTATTAATTTTTATATGCATTTTTTTATTTGCCTGCATACATGCCTGTGTGAGGGTGCCAGATCATCTAGAACTGGAGATGCAGAAAGCTGTGAGCTGCCATGTGGGTGCTGGGAATTAAACCAGGTTTCCTGGAAGAGCATCCAATGCTCTTAACCTCTGAGCCATCTGTTGAGCCCTTCATTTTTATTTAAGATATTCTTTCATCCATTAATTTTAATTTAATCCATTAATTTAATAACTACCTAATAACACCATATATATTTTTTCTTGTCCTTGTTTTCTGTTTTCCTTCATCAGAATGAAAGTTCCATTAGAGCGGGAATTTTTTCTCGTGTCTGTGTCTGTTTTGTTCCACAATGTACCTGCACCATGTAGAGAAGAGTTAAAAATAATGTATAAAATAAAATGTGTTAAAATGAGTATATAAATAGCACATGGGTAAAAGAAGAAGATGGATCAGCACTGTTTGGGATTTCTAACATTTGCTAAAATTTGGTTCCATTTTTAAAAATCTATTCCCTGTGTATGTTTGTGTATTGTGTTTCATATATAATTCTGTGTGCTAAAAATGTATGCTGCATGAGTGACAGTAATAGTAGTAATAATAAAGTATGAAACACATTGTTCTAATCTATACTCTAATTTCATGCATGGTGGAAACAGAATGACCAGGGTGAAATGGCATGCCTAAGGCTTCACAATTGAACTCATACCTCCCAAGCTTAATCTCTAATATAGGGTAAGCAGAGAGGAAGGACAGGGTGTCAGTCTGGTCTGTGTACTGGAGGCTACCTGCAGAGACTTCTGGCTTGGCCCGGTGGGAGGGTTTAAGTGAAGCTGAAAGGGCAGGAGCAGGAACAGGGAAGTAAGTGCCTCCATCACCTCTGGTGTTACTGCTGCTGCTCTTGTGCTGCTAGTGCTCAGAGAAGGGTCACTGGCTGCACTGAGCTGAGCTGACTGGCGAGCGAAGTGCTGAGAGCTTCTGGTGGTGAAAGCTTTGGGACATCATTCTTTTCCCAGGCTCTTGTGACAGATGCTCTCAGAAGATGGAGTAATTCTCACATACCTTTATTCCTTCTGGATAGGATCTTATATACAGTTTTGGAGTGGGTTGGGTCTGACAGCAGGTGCTTCCTATTGGCTTGGCCTGAGATGCCTTTTACATGAGGAGGGGCTTGGGGGTGTTACACCTACCTGACTAATGGCCACAATTCTCTCTATGGGGGGACTGCGGCTATGTGACAGGGTCCTGGTGCCAGGAGCAGGTGAAACTCCTATCACTATCCCTTCAGGGTCCCCAGGGCTTCAAGCCTTAGCTAGGCTTCCTCTCATGGTCCACTGCCCCACAACAGGAAGAGCATCCATAGCTGTAAACTGGGATATCACTAAGTATTCTACCATTGGCATCCCAGTAGGATGAAGAATCTAGTGTGAAAAACTTCTTCAAGTGAAATGTTAATACAACTCTCAAATTATGATAATTAATGACATAATTAGGAACACGGAAATACATCTATGGATCAATGTTAATTAGATGAAATTATCTGACAGCTCTAATTAAAAATACAGACTGGTAGTGGGATATGTGAGAAAACAAAATTTTACACGGAGTTTAAAAATTAAAATGAAGTATATTACAGTGTTGTATGATTAAAAAGAAATTGCCATATAAATTAGGATCAACACACCATATCTTTAATAATCAGATTTCAGGCCAGATGAGAAAGTCAACTGATCCTCTAGGTTTCACATCATCTTTTGGTTTTACAGTGAATTATAACACTGTCTATTGTTGATGATACTCTTTATTTATGCCTGGGAGTTAATTATTATTTTATGATGCATTTTTCCCATAAATCAGTTATTACACAAAATGGCATCTTAAAAGATCTCTTAGCACCTGTGAGGCAGAGGAAGGTCGATCTCTGTGAGTTCAGAGCCAACCTAGTCTGCATAGTGATTTCAGGACAGACATGAATACACAGTGAGAACTGTCTGAAAATAAAAGGCAAAAAAAAATGTGAGTTTTATGAAAAAAATCTTTACTGGCTAATGACTAAGGTTTGGTTTGATATCCTAAAGATTTCTTTATTATTATTATTATTATTTATTATTATTATTATTATTATTATTATAGTTTTAGAAGATGGTTGAACTTACACTTAAAAAAATACATGAATAATGGAAATTCCCAGGATTCTATGCAGGTGCCCCTAGCTAAGACTCCTAATAATGGGAAATATGGAGCCTGAACTGCCTATTTTCTGTAACCAGGTAAGGTTTCCAGTGAAGGGACTGGGACGCCAACCCAGCCTCAAAACCTTTAACCTACAATTTGTCCTGCCTACAAGATGTAGAGGGGTAACATGGAGCAGAAATTGAGGAAATGGTCAACCACTGACTGGCCTAGCTTTAGAACCATGCTATGAGAGGGAGCTCATGCCTAATGTGGCCTGGAGGGCCAGGAACCAGAGACTGCATAGCCCAAAGACCTAGGAGAGGACCAAACACAACCGCCTCCTCCAAAAAGATGATTCCTAATGATATTCTGCTATACTTGTAAATGGAAGTCTAGCATAATTGTCATCAGAGAACCTTCATCCAGGAACTACAGAAGCAGATGCAGAGACCCACAGTCAAACATTAGGCGGAATTCATGGAATCTAGAAGAAAAGGAGGAAGGATTGAGGGAGCTGAAAGAGTCAAGGACACCACAAGAAGATAGAATCAAATAACCTGGGCCCATAGGGACCCTCAGAAACTGAACCACCAACCAAAGAGTATACATGACTCTGACCTAGGCCCTCTGCGTGTATTGTTATGGTTTGTAGCTTGGTCTGGGGGTGGATCAGGGGAAGAGGCGAGTTGAGGAGTGCAGGGCTAGGAAAAGGGAGGAGAAACAGTGTTCAGAATGTAATATATGAGAGAAGAAAATACATGAAGCTTTTTTCTATCTAATAATTGCTTGTTTAAGCCCTTCACTATCACTTCAGTTTATTTTCTTATAATATTCAATTAAAACCAAAGTTGACTTCCCGATGAAATACTAGCAGTTGTCTCTGGATCATAGAGTTCAGTTCCCAGTATCCACATGGTGGCTCACAATCATCCATAAGTCTAGTTTCAAACTCCTTGGACACCAGGCTTAAATGTGATATGCATACATAGACTCAGACAAAATGCTTAATATATATGAAAATAAATAAATCTAAAAAATACAAATATATATGTGCATGTCAATAAGAAATTGAATTTTAGTATTGTTTATCTCTTCAGGTTTTATTTAACAAAGAGGATCTACCTCTTCTGATGGTTTATATAGATAGTAACAGAAACTAGTGTGTGCTGAGGACATACTTTCTTTTGGTAAAGAAGTCTAGAACTGTCCTTTCTTGCCAGAGAAATCTATTAAGAGCAATAAATTCTCCCACTTGCTATGATGAGATCATTTACCTTAACAGCCACCAGATGGGAAAAAGAGGGCGATGAGCAACTACAGCACCAAGAGCTGATAATGCCAGAAAGAAGCAAAGGCTACCATGGACCTTCCCAGCTCTCTTGTACAGAGCTGTACTTGACTTGAAATTCTTGGGAGGAGGGCCTGATAGCACCAGAGCAAATCCAAAGAGCTAAGATACTATGATTTTCAAAGATACTCACCTAACATTTCTCTTTTTCTTTGTTATAACTTATAGCCTGCTAACTGCAAGCAATGAACTTAAGATGCTGTGTTTAGATAAACTGTGGAAGATTCCAGAGGCTTAAAGGAGTGTCCTTTTAAAGCAGAAATCTGTGATATGGTGGTCCACACATGAAGAAGGTATTTTGTGCTAGTTATGTTACATAGGTGGATATTGGCCTTCCCAGTTGGCAAAGGTGATGCTGGGACTATTTTAGAGAAAATGTGAGAGATCTTTGAAAAGTTATTGCAAGAAAATAGAGCAAACTACCCAGAACCATTAAATACAATGTTTGGTCTTCCCCATGTCCACTACACAGCTTTATCCTTGTCTTGATCTTCAGAGGGTTTGTTTGTTTTTATTTCCACGCTTGATTTGACATTAAATGTTTTATAAATGAATCTGTTTTTATAAAAACTCTGCTTTTAATCTGGATCCCTTGCTGTTGTCTTTAAGGATCATGCAAGTCTATGTCTGACACCTGTGGTTATTAATAAAAATACACATCAAAGTTTTAGAAGACTGACAGACAGAAATTAAACACTTTGGGGACAAAAGCATAACAGATAAAAGGAAAAATTGATAAACTGGATTTCATCAAAATAAACCTTTCCTCTGCTTAAGGTTTTGATTTGTGTATAGATGCTCAATTTTATGTGTACAATTTGCTGGAAAGGTGGATTTTCTGCCTCCATTAAATTGTTTTAATCTTTGATTTCTATCAAAATTCAGCAGGATATATTCATTTGTGTTTGTTGTTTATCTACTTTGTTCCATATATTTTATCTCTATTATTATCTACCCTTAATTTCACAGAAGACAGACACTCTTTGTTAGATGAAACCTGAAGAGAGAAACCACACTAAAGCTCATTTTCCTATTGATACACATATTTGTATTTTTTAACTTAAGTATTTTTTACTTACTAGCATATTACTTGAAATAATGTCAGATATGAAATCATATATAAGATAATAAATCCTCATAATTTTAAAATTAATAAGTGGCGGTTATGTGTTCATTAGTCTATGAACATCACACTGTTTGAGTACTGTAGTAAGATTTAATATCAAGGATAATAACACTTCACACTTCGTTCTTATAAAATTGTTTTAATTCACTGAGGTCTAATACTTTACCATGAATTTTATAATATCCTTATCTGTTTCTCAAGAAAAACAACTTGCTGGGATTCCAGTAGAAATTTCAGTAAACTGAAGAGTCAGTTTCAAAGAGAAATAACATTCTCATTATGTTGAGTCTTCCAGTTCATGAACATAATGAAGTTTACCCCCTCATTTTAAAGGTTCTGTTTGATTTATTTCATTAGTGTTTTTTAACTTTAAGGATAAAGATGTTCTTTTTTGGGTAGATATATAACTAAACATTTTCTATTCATTAAACAAGTGTAAATGCCATTTGATTTTTAAAATTTTCATGTTTTGTGTTGCTCTTTTATACTACAACATTTCTGTTTTTGGATTTTTATTTTTATTAACACAAATAAATAAATATTTGTAAAACATCTATTGTTAATTTTCTTAGTTTCAGTTTTACCATGTTGCACATAATCTCTAAAACTTTTCTGAAGGTGATTTTTTTAATTGGATAATTTATTTACATTTCAGATGTTCTCCCCTTACCCCATCACCCCCCCGCCCAGGAACCCCCTATCCCAGGCCCCCCTCCTCCTGCTTCTATGAGGATGTGCCCCCACATACCCACCCGTACTCCCACCTCCCCACCCTTGAATTCCCCCACACATGGCATCGGGCCTTCATGGGACCAAAGATCTCCTCTCCCACCTATACCTGATAGAACCATCCTCCCTTACATATAGAGCTGGAGCCATGGGTCCCTCCCTAAGTGCCCCCAGGCTGGTGGTTTAGACCCTGGGAGCTCTAGTTGGTTGGTATCTTTGCTCTCCTCATGGGGCAGCAAAGCCTTTCAGCTCCTACAGTCTTCACTCTAACTCCTCCATTGGGAAGCCCTTGATCAGTTCAATGGTTAGCTGTGAGCATCTGCCTCTGAAGATATCAAACTCTGGCAGACCTCTAAGGACACAGCTATATCAGGCTCCTGTCAGCACGCACTTCCTGACATCCACATCAGCGTCTACCTTTGGTGACTGCACATGGGATGGATCCCAGGTGGAATGGTCTCCAGATGGCCCCTCCTTCAGTTTCTGTCCTATTCTTTGTCTCCATATTTGCTCCCTTGAGTATTTTGTTACCCCTTCTAAGAAGGATCAAAGCACCCACACTTGGTCTTCCTTGTTCATGAGTTTCTTGTGGTCTGTGAGTTGAGTCTTGGGTATTTCAAGCTTCTGGGCTAATATCCAATAATCAATGAGTGAATACCATGTGTGTTCTTTTGTGATTCAGTTACCTCACTCAGGATGATATTTTCTAGTTCCATCCATTTACCTTAGAGTTTCTCGAATTCATTGTTTTTAATAGCTGAGTAATACTCCATTGTATAAATGTACCACATTTTTTGTATCCATTCCTCTATTGAAGGACATCTAGCTTCTTTCCAGCTTCTGGCTATTATAAATAAGGCTGCTATGAACATAGTGGAGCATATGTCCTTGTTATATGTTAAAGCATCTTCTGGGTATATGCCCAGGAGTGGTATAGCTAGGTCCTCAGGTAATGCTATGTCCAATTTTCTGAGGAACTGCCAGACTGATTTCCAAAGTGGTTGCACCATCTTGCAATCTCACCACAAATGGAGGAGTGTTCCTCTTTCTCCACATCCTCACCATCATCTATCACCTGAGTTTTTGATCTTGGCTATTCTGACTGATATGAAGTGGGATCTCTGGGTTGTTTTGATTTGCATTTCCCTGATGACTAAGGATATTGAATATTTCTTTAGGTGCTTCTTGACCATTCAAGTTTCCACAGTTGAGAATTCTTTGTTTAGCTCCATACCCCATTTTTAATAGGGTTATTTGGTTGCCTAGAGTCTAATTTCTTGAGTTCTTTGTATATATTGGATATTAGTCCTCTATCGGATGTGGGATTGGTAAAGATCTTTTCCCAATCTGTTGGTTGCCATTTTGTCCTATTGACAGTGTCCTTTGCCTTACAGAAACTTTGCAATTTTATGAAGTCCCATTTGTCAATTCTTGATCTAGAACATAAGCCATTGGTGTTCTGTTCAGGAACTTTCCCCCTGTGCCCAAGTATTCAAGGTTCTTCCCCCACCTTCTCTTCTATTAGTTTTACTGCAACCTTTCTAAATTTACTAATTCTATAAGGAGCTTAAGTTTGGGTTTTGTGTATAATTTTTATACATTATCAGAAATTTCCTAAATAGTTCTATCATCTATGAATAAGGAGAGTTGGATGTCTTTCTGTTTGTTTTACTTCAAACTTAGGAAAAACAATTATTCCTACTTCCTAATAAGGACACTAGAGAATCAGAGTAGTGAAGGAAAGACACTGGGCATCTGCCTAAAATGGGTGGTGCCCAGACTGGGCATGTCAGAGAATAATGTTTATACTTCAGTGCATCACCCTTCCTCCCTTTGATTTTTTAGACTAATTTTACATGTAATTTAGTCTTACCTTCCCATCTGTAGCTTATTTTTTTATCAGCAAAAATTTATGTGTAGGTTCATCTTTATATATAATATATTTGTTTTAAGGCTTTTCATGCACATGACGCTGCAGGCAAGCTTGGCTGTTAGTGGATTTCTACTCTAAACTTCTAACTTTTCTTTTTGAGGGGGGGGTGCTTAGCAGAATTTTTGGGAGTGCAGCTAGACTAATGGGCATAAGCAGAGGTCTGGTGTTTTTAAATTTATCTGTAGCTAGTAATTTTGCTCCAGGAAACTTTGTAAATGAACCACCAGATTATATTCTTACAGTATTATTGCTTAATCGCAATACTTAGAATTGTATGTAACATGGTGATTTTCAGTATAATTTCTAACTGTATTCTAAATACTTATCCTTATACCCACAAGTAAGTGTAGCTTTTACCCTCCATCAAAGAAGATTTACTTTGCAAAGAGGTCATTACACAAAACCACAGCTGGTCAGAAGAAGAAGAAGAACAACAACAACAACATGACGATGACAAAGAGTCATGGAGTGATGGAGTGCCCAGACCCAACATGAATACATCTATAACACAACTCCTGAACCTAAGGTTTAGGGAAGAATGTGGAAGAGGAGACAGCAAGACTACATAAGCCAGAAGATCAGGAAATCTCCTATGAGAATGTATCTCTTAGAAATAACAGGAAACTGTAACCCTAATACCTCAACAACATGGCTGTCTAAACAAGACTTGACCAATGATGACACCATTAGGCATGCTAACATGGAACTGGGAAATCTGAAGGAGCTCCATTCCCAGAAGAACTAAAAGCACTAAGGAATGCTGATAGTAGAAGAAATAGTCTTCTCCAGGGATAGCCCCCAACCCTCAAATTGGTTATCTAATACCAAGTGGTCAGCCTTGAAATCATACACATATAAACAATACTAAATACTAAACAGATGTAGCAGGCTGTATTTATATATTTAGGTGTGTGTGTGTGTAAAAGTCATGATATCAAGATGAAACAAGGACGGTAAGTAGAAGGAATTGAAAAGAGGAAATGGAAGAAATGATGTAATGTTTAATTTAAAAAGCAACAAATATATGTATGTATATATTATAAAGAAGTAAGCAAAATATATAACTATGTATGTTATGCTTAAATAGAACATTAGAGTGAAATATGGGTTTCTTCTTCAGTCAAACTTATTCTTTGACATTTTCATACATATTTACAGTTCATTCTGATTATTTCCCTTTCCACTTTGCAACTCTGCCTTGTCTCACTCACACTTTTATAAATGCTTTCTCCTCCCTAGTAATCTCCTTTTCCGTATTCATGTGGTTTATTTTGTTTTGAAACCCAGTGGTTTAACAAGACATCTGTGTGACTGTAGGTTTTAAATGTTCTATCTATTGGAGCTTGTAAATTCAACAGTGGTCATTCAACTGATGGTAGTGACTCCCCGATTCCAGGAATCTATTATGGGCCACTAGCTCAGTGGTGGTAGGGCTTCTTGAGTACCTCCCTCACTCATGTTTGGGTGTTGAAAAATCTATTCTTGTACAGGTGTAATGCAGGCATTGAGTTCATAGTACTGAGTTTATTACTGGAATGGCTATATCATATCAGAAGATAGCATTCCATAGCTCTTCTTCCTATATTCTGGCTGTTACATTCTTATTCAGCCATGGTAAAGCCAAAAAATCAGAAGATGATTGCCATTCAAAAGACACTTTCTAGTAACAGATCCACTAAGATGGTGCACAGCTCATAGAGAGGAGGGCACATAGAAATGTGCTGTAGTACCTCAGTGGGTGAAAGAAGAAAAGACATGAGAAAAATAAAACCTTTTTTGTGTTTTGCACAAAAAGGAATGTACAAGGCATGATAGGCAAGTTTAGGATTGACTAGTTTGAATAACTTTGCTTGACGCAAGTACATAGGGATTATTCCTAGTCTTCTGATGCTTGTACTAAGAATAGTGAGGGTAGGATGATCTTGACTGATGAGGGAATCACTGGGGCTATATTTATTTTGCATGTGAAAGGAATCCTTCACTACATCTCCATATTGACTAACCTTGTCAGTTCTTCCATAGCCAGCAAATTCCCAAGAAGGTTAGGCATATGGAACACAGAAACTAGAAAGTACAGTTGTTACCAGAAGCTCCACCATTAAGTTGTACATGTTGAGTGTATCCTTGCCTTGTTTTTGATATACAGAGTGAACTCTCTAGTGAACTTGCAGATATTCTTTATCAAGGAAGTTCTCCTCTTTCTAGTTAGTTGAGGGTTAAGTATGAATGGGTGGTAGAGTTTGTTGAAAATTTTCTGCAACAACTAGCATGATCCTCTTTCCCCTATTAATGTTGAGGAGTCCAGTGACTGAGTTTTGAATGTTGCAAGAAACAAAGAATTGTCAAGATCTGAAATAAACCCCTTTTATACACATCTGAATTAAATTTATTGGTTGTTTTAGAAAAGATTTTTAACCTCAATGTTCATAAGAATTATTTGTCTATAGGTTTTTCTTTCTCACATTTTTACACGATGACTGACTTCAATGCCACAGTAATACTAGGCTCAAAACATGAGCTGGAAAATATTCTATTCTTTAGAAGAGACTGTATAAATTGGCATTAATTCTTCTTTAAATATTTGCTAGAATTCTCTAGTGAAACTGTCTGGCTTAGAGATTTCTTTTTTGGAAGATTTTTAATAATTAATCCACTTTCTTCAATGTTTATTAAATGACTCAAATTATCTATTTTATCTTGCTTGATTTTGATAATTTGTAGTTTTTAAAGGAATTGATTTGTCTCCTCCTAAGTTTTAGAATTCTTTCATAATTATAAATTTTAATAGCATTCTCTGTTGAATATATAATAAAATCTCCTTTGTTTCTTTCTTACATTTGTGTTTCTTTTCCTTTATTCATTATCAGCCTTGAATTTTGTTAATTTTTTTTCTAAGAATCAGCTCTGTCAAAATTTAAGTAGTTATTATTATTATTATTATTATTATTATTATTATTATTATTATGTTTCATGAACATGGGAGATTTTCCCATCTTCTGGTATCTTCTTCAGTTTATTTCTTCAGAGACTTGTAGTTCTTTTCATAGAGGACTTTCTCTTTCTTGGTTACCATGAAACCAAGTTATTTTATATTAGTTGTGTCTACTGTGAAGGGTGTTGTCTCCTTGATTATTTTTTAGCCACTTATAGTTTGTATAAAAGAGGACTACTGAGTTTTTTCTCTTTTGACTTAATTAGATATCCAGCCATTTTGCTGAAGGATATCCAGCCATTTTCAGCTGTAGGAGTTCTCTGGTAGATTTTTTTTAAGATTTATTTATTTATTTTATTTATATGGGTACACTGTACCTACACTGTAGCTGTCTTCAGACACACTAGAATAGAGCATTGTTCCTGTTATTGATGGTTGTGATCCACCATGTGATTTTGGGGATTTCTAGAAGAGCAGTCAGTGCTCTTAACTGCTGTCATCTCTCCAGCCCCCTCTCTGGTAGAATTATTGAGATCACTTATGTATACTAACATATACATAAATAACAATACTTTGACTTCTTCCTTTGTGATTTAAATCCCCTTGATCTCCTTTAGTTGTCTTATTGCTCTGGCTAGAACTTCATATACTATATTGAAGAGATAGGGAGAGAGGGGACAGCCTTGCCATTTCCCTGATTTTAGTAGATATGCTTTAAGTTTCTCTCCATTTAATTTAATGTTAGCTATCAGCTTGCTATATTGCCCTTATTGTGTTTAGGTATGTGCATTGTATCCCTGCTGTCTTCAAGACTTTTAACATGAAGGGGTGTTGGATTTTATTAAGGGTTTTTTCAGCACCTAATGAGATGACCATGTGATTTTATTTTCTTTCAATTTGTTTATATGACAGACTACATTGATGAATTATCCTATATTGAACCCCTGCATCCCTGGAATGAAGCCTACTTGTTCATGGTGGATGATGTTTTTAATGTGTTCTTGGATTATTTTGTGAGTATTTTATTGAGTATTTTGCATCAGTGTTCATAAGAGAAATTGGTCTGAAAGCATTCTTTTTTTTTTTTTTTTTTTTTGGTTTTTCAAGACAGGGTTTCTCTGTGTAGGCCAGGGTGTCCTGGAACTCACTCTGTAGACCAGGCTGGCCTCGAACTCAGAAATCCGCCTGCCTCTGCCTCCCAAGTGCTGGGATTAAAGGCGTGTGCCACCACTGCCCGGCATGAAATCATTCTTTTGTTGTTGAGTCTTTGTGTGGTTTAAGTATCAGGGTGATTGTGACCTCATAGAATGAGTTTGTCAATGTTACTTCTGTTTCTATCTGTGGAATAATTTGAGTAGTATTGGAATTAGCTCTTCTTTGAAAATCTGGTAGAATTGTGTACTAAAGCCATCAGAACCTGGGCGGTTTGTGGCTGGGAGACTTTTAATGACTGCTTCTATTTCCTTAGGCTTTATGAGACTATTTAAATAGTTTACTTGATCCTGACTTAACTTTGCTAAGTAGTATCCATATAGAAAAATCATCCGATTTTGTTTAGATTTTCCATTTTGTTGAGTACAGGCTTTTGAAGTAAGACCTAATGATTTTTCAAATTTTTGAAAATTTGAATTTCCTCTGTGTCTGTTGTTATGTCTCCCTTTTCCTTTCTGATCTTCTTAATTTGGATACTGCTTCTCAGCATTTAGTTACTTTTGCCAAGAATTTGTCTATTTTGCTGATTTTCTCAAAGAAGCATCTCTTGTTTTTCTTGATTCTTTGTATTGTTCTCTGTATTTCCAGTTAATTTATTTTAGTCCTAAGTTTGATTATTTCCTGCCATCTACTCCTCTTGGGTGTATTTGCTTCTTTCTTTTCTAGAGCTTTCAGTTATACTTTTAAATTGTTATTATGAAAGCTCTCAAATTTCTTTGTGAAGGCACTTAGTGCTATGAACTTTCTTCTTAGCACTGCTTTCATTGTATCCTACAAGTTGGGAAGGAATTAGACCAGATAGAGAGTATTTCACAGATTCAAATAAAAACAATTATTTTGTACTTAAAACACATAGGACCTACCACACAAATTCCACAAATGTACAGGACATAAAATCAACACAAAAAAGTCAGTTGCATTTCTATATATTTATGACTAAGCAATATATATAGAAAATTTAATATTTAGATTTAAATTATAATTTTAAAGTAAAATACTTAGGAATTAAGTCACGTAGGCAAAATATTTCTCCACTGAGAAATCCATCGCTGGTAGCAAGCCAGCCACAAACCATTTGATTTACAATGTTATCCTTATCTTGCGTTCAAGATATACTAGTACAATCATGGTATAGAGCTCATAATCTTATTAGATTTAAGGCCCACTCCATAAGAGGTAACTCATACCCAACACTCCTTGTGTGACTAAAAGCCTGAGACTAGATAACCCAGGGACCTCAAGTAAAACCAGTTACTACTTTTCTAAAGAAAAAAAAAAAGCAATAAAAATGACTCCTAATGACATTCTGGTATATTCATAGATCACTGTAATCATCAAAGAAATGTCCTTCTTCAGCAGATGGAAACAAATACAGAGACCTCAGGTAGACATTATGCAAAGAGTGAGAGACCTTAGAACATCTACCCTAAATGGAAAGTATCCATCAAATTCCTTCCCTCAGTGCTCAAGGAACTGCTAGGAAGAGGAGTCACTTTTAAAGAATGTAAGAGCCAGAGGGGATAGAGGGGCCCAAGAAAACAAGGTCCCTTAAGTCAGCATGATCAAAGATCATATGAACTAGGGCATCTTGCATAGGGACTAGACAGGTCTGTGCCAGGTCTATTGTGGCTTCCAGTTTAGTTTCTTTATGAGATTGCTTAGTGTGTGAATGAGTGGGTCTCTGATTCTTATGCTTTCTCTTTGGTTTTTTTTCCTTCTTTCCATTAGTTTTGTCAATTCTGTTGTATTATGTTTCTGTTTTATATTGTTATATTTTATTAGTATCCCTTAGAAGTCTATTTGTTTTCTAATGAGAAACAAAAGAAAATGGATTCATATGGAAGGGGAAAGGGGGAGGACCTGAGAGGAGTAGAGAGAGGGGAAACTGTAATCAGGACCTATTATGTAAGAAAACAATCTACTTTCAATAAAAGGAAAAAAATATTCCTCCATGGGAATTTTAAAACATTTATGGAATTGTAACTACAAATGACACCAGTAAATGGAGAAAGATGTAGAGGGAGAAAGTTAATGAGTTTGAGGCCAGCATGGGCTACATAACAACTTCCAGTACAGCTTGGTCTGCAGAGTATAATCCTTTCTTAAAAAACAGAAACAAATGTGGGTAGGATAGATATGATGGTTGGAATGAAAATGGCTCCCATAGGCTCATAGGGAGTGGCACTAATCAAAAAGATTAGGAAATGCAGACTTGTTGGAGTAAGTTTGGCCTTGTTGGAGGAAGTGTGTGGGTGTTGGTGGCTTTGGGGTTTAAAATGCTCAAGCCAGGCCTAGTGTCTGTCTCTATTCATGTTGTCTGCAGATCCACACATAGAACACTCAAGCTATTCTCAAGCAATGTGTGGATCCCAGAGATTAAACTTAGGTATCAGGTAAGCCACATGGTACTTAACTTCCTGTGCTTGATTTATTTAACTTAATATAATATCTGCCAGATTCATCCATGTAGTCACAAATGAAAGAAAATTTTTTCCTTCCTTTTGGAGATTGATTGAACAATATTCTGGGGTTTTTTATAGTTCATACCTTTAACTTATCATTTATCTATTGATAAGCCCTTAAGTGACTATCTTGACTACTATGAATGCTCCAACAAACATGGAATTACAAATATCTCTAACATGCCAATGCCATTTTTTCTGTGTTATATAGCCAGTGGCTGGTGAGATGTTTCAGGAGTAATGTAGTTAGCCTCCAAGCCTGATACCTGAGTTTAATTCATGGGGTCCACATAGTGGAAGAAGAGAATCAACTCCTTCAAATTGTTGGGGTTGTTTTGTTTTGTTTTGGTTTGGTTTTTTTTTTTTTTTTTTGGTCTCCCA
>JAJTUV010003726.1:0-42565 GCA_021653895.1 Mastomys natalensis | reverse complement strand
TT
Organism: Mastomys natalensis; assembly: GCA_021653895.1. Lineage (NCBI taxonomy): Eukaryota > Metazoa > Chordata > Mammalia > Rodentia > Muridae > Mastomys > Mastomys natalensis. The sequence continues at coordinate 42,563 of JAJTUV010003726.1, read as the reverse complement.
CCTATGGGTCACACAGAACTACAAGGCCTTTGGATGTGATCTGTTCCATAGGAGTCATGTTACTGGATTAACATTCCTCTACAAATGCCCAAGACTGTGTGTCATTCTTCACTGACAGGGACTTAGGTGGGATGATGCAAGTAGATTAAAAAATAAAGAACATAGAAAAGCTGAGATCAGAAGGTCTCACCAAGCTATGTCTTAATCCAAGCAAGCTTATCAAGTATAGCATCTTATATACTATTGAAGTAGAAAAACAGTCATTAAAAAGCTAATAAGCAATCTTCTAGGAAGGGAAGCAGGCAGATCAAGAATATCATAGACAAAGCACACAGCATCCTTGGAATTGATGACCATATCCCCTTATGTTAAATAGATTTGTGTTTTCATGATCCTAGACCATCACTCTCTTCTCCAAGGACATTTCTAGTTTTGGAGAAGAAACTGTGTTCCTTCTCTCCCTTCAGACCCTCAGGAAAAACCTTCCAATCCCTGACCCAGGCTATTGTTGACTCTGTCAAGCATTTAGCTTAGAGAAATAGTTATATTCCTTTACTGTACCTAAGGGCTTCAGAAAAAGCCTCAGGCATGTCTAGCCTTAAACACACAACTGCTTGAAGAAAAATGGCTTCAATTTTCCTTAGTGATTAAGAAAAAGATTCTGCACTAAAAACACTCATTTCATGTGATACCTTTATGTGTATAAGAAGAAAATCTGGCATGGCCATACACACTTGTATCCCTAGCATTCAAAAAACTTAAGCACTTTGCCATAAGTTTAAGATCATCTTGAGCCACAAAGTGATTTATGTCACCCTAGACTACAGAGCAGAACTTTGAAAACTCAGAAAAGGCAAAAGCAATGAAAATATTCTGAGAAAAATATTACTATTTATGAAATTATCAATGTTGTTGGATGCTAAATTTCTAGGGGACAGTAATTGACTCCTGAACTCCTTCTTTTATATAAATGTTTCTAGTAGATACTCTATGGAAAAATATTGCATAAACCTCAGAGAAAACTGTTGTATCTCAGAAACTTAATAATTAAAGCAATATTTTGAGGTATATTATGGCATATTAGGCCTAAAAATAAACTATTTGAGCAAAAATACACGGAGTAGAATTAGTCTAGTGAATTAATTATAAATGCATGTAATACTTTCTTTACACAATAAATGTAATTAAATGCCTGAGAAAATTTTATGTTATATAAAGTCATAGTTCTATAGTAAATCAATTTAGATCAAGATTTTATGTATCTTAAAGTAGTTATATGTATTGAAATACTAGATGCATATATATGCATACTCACATATCTTCTTAAAGGTCTACTTATATGTTATTTTATGTTCATGAGTGTATTGCATCCAGGACACTGAATATGTCCCTGGGTCCATAGAGGGAAAAAGAGGACCTGGAGTTACAGGTGGTTGTGAGATCCATGTAGCTACAAAGAACTGAACCTAGATTTTCATAATGAACGTTAGTTGCTCTTAACCACTGAGTCACTTTTTAAGTGACATATATACCTAATGGCATCAGACACTCTAAAGTTGTTCGTTCTGTCAAATATTCTTGTTTAAGTTCTTGCATTTAGAGATGGTTTTGTGAAAAGATTTTGTTACTATTTCTTAAGTTCAGTTCTGCACCATCAAGATTTTACATTATTTTGTTGTACTTTGTATTGGAAGATGATTCAAGTATATAGTGCTGCATAGGTTTCTCACCATATTTTAGATAAGAAACTTTTTGCATTTTTCCTTCTTACTTTCCTTCTTATTGCCAACAAACAGAGATAGACTGTACATTGGATATATGAATAATATTGACCTTAGGTAAGTCTGTAATTGAGATCATAATGAGAATAAAGTCATGCAAACTTTTGGGGATACAATTTTCTGGGAATATCGAAATAAATACATTGTTTTAAAATCAGAAAGAACTCAGTGCAAGATGCTGTGACCTATTGGTCTGGAAAGTAATCACTAGAATATAAGATCATCTAGTGAATCACAGTATAGGCAATAATCAGTTTGATTTACAAAGCTTAATAGGCAGGAAACCAGTAGATGGTTGTAGCAAGAACAATGAAACTTTCTAGAAAATGAATATGGTCTGGCTGTGCAGACACAGAATATCTCCTCTTTTAGCTTAGATTATGCATAATATTAGCCCTAAGTAATATACATCTAGAATTGATACATGAACAATTTATTCTTTCAATATCCTCTTTGCAGTGTTCCCACAGATTATCTGTCTTCTTCATTTCTATAAGGGTGTTGTTGATGAGTAGTTTGAAATTTTGGTTCGTCTGACCATTTTAAGCAGATCACAGAGAGAACACTGATTAAGAGAGACCAAAAACCTGTCTATGTCTTTATAGGTCTCCAGAAATGAAGCAACCACACTGACTAAGCAGAGCACAATGAATCTGTGGGACTGCTAAATTACCTCAAGATAGCTAGCATTGTAGCTGCTATGCCCTTTAAACTCAGATTAATTGCATGAGATCAGCAAAATAAGGAGAGACTAGAAGAGAACTTGGTCTATTGATTACTTTTGCAAGACTTTAAATTGAATACAATATTAGAGATGAATGATTCTAAGCTAGCTGGCTTACCTATGCAGTATCTCTTCATATTCAATAGAATATCATTTTACTTCCCTTCTCCAATGCAAAAACCAAACAAAAACAATGACAACAGACAAGACATCTTAAATTTTCTCTTTCACCATTTGTAGAGTCTGTTGATTTAGAGACAAGGCTGATTATGTATAACTTTTATTTATTTTAAAGGTGCTCCTTCTGATTATGTATAAAGGAAGAGTAGTGCCAAGGGGAATTTATGCATAGGGTTGTTTATTTGTTTGCATGACTTAGTGATTGGTTGTTTTATGTTCTTATTAACTTGCTTATTCTACTCCTCGTCTGCAGATATGCCTTACTTAAATTAACTATCTTAATATAAGCAAACATTTTGAAGGTATATTACCATGTCACAATATTTACAAGCTGCTTTTCTTGAAATTCAAATTTTTATTAGAGTAGAAATTGTTTCTAACTTCATTATAAACAATCTCATCAAATGCATGTTCTGTGATGAATACCTGTTTATTCCTCTTTTGGACACCGGGGTTTTAGTTAGGAAATGAAATTCCATTATTGCTATCATTTAAAGAGATTAATAAGAGTACCCTGATCACACACCATTGCTATTAAATCCATAAATTTATATTGGTTTAGATTTAGCACTGCAGAATATATCCATATGCATGGTTTCATGGACAATGAAATACTGTTTTGTTAAGGAAATTCCTTGCTTATTTCAAATCTTATAACAATAAAAGGATTTTTATTGGCTTGTAATAGTAAGATCAGATAAGAATCATTTGAACAAATGATTATACAATTTACAATGTAAGATTGCAATATCAATCATTGTTTTAAAGAGTTAATTAAACTGAATAATGATAAATTATTTTGTTAATAAATTTTATGAAGACCATAATTTGATGAGATTATCAACCATCACAAAAATGACCTAACTGGATATATTTTTTCTGCAATGTCTGATTCTTTCTGTGTGTGTGTGTGTGTGTGTGTGTGTGTGTGTGTGTCTGTCTGTCTGTCTCTCTCTCTCTTTAAAATTATATTCTAAATTTATATTCACTAATTTGCTTGAGATATCTACAGAACCATGCTAACATATCTTTAAGAGTAAGAAATTACACTATTTTCCATAGCATCAGGTTTGCATAATTGATTTTGATAATTTTCAATTTCTTCCCCAATCCAGATTATTTAACCTCTTAAAAATTGGCCTATGCACATAAATAGGGGAAGCTCATGCTAACAGTCCCTATTGTCACATATTTATGTATTTTATTTACTTTATATATTTAATTAAAAGTAGTTTTTCATATAACATATTGTGATTATTCTTTCATCTTCCACCCAAATCTGTACTCTGTTTTCCTCTCACTCATTAGAAAACAAGCAGCTATCTCAAAAGAGGATAAATAACATAAGTAAACAAAACTATATAAAATAAACATAAGCAATAATAGGAAAACATAAACACACAAACAGAAAAAAAAGAGCCAAAATAAAAAGCATAAGAAACACATACAGACACAGAGATATACATTTCCAAACACAGAAAGGTCATCAATACAAAATCAAAAAGATGATATAATCAAAAGATCTATAATAGTTTTTAAAAACCTAGAAAAAACATTATCAGTCTGTCATTAAATAAGCTTTGTATATACAGTCAGTCAGACCCCATTGGAGAAAACCGAATTTTCCTTTGTGAAGAGTTATCTACTGGATATAGCTCCTGAATTAGGGATAGAGCTCATGTCTTATTCTGCTCTTGCCATAGGAAACCATTAATCTCAGACATGTGCAGGTTTTGTACTTGCTGCCAACGGTCTTTATGAGTTCCTATTTCAATCAGTCCTCTTGTGTCTAGAAGGCCTTAATTTTCTGGTGTCTTCTGTCCCCACTGGCTATTGAATTCTTTCTAATTCATCTTCAGTACATATATCCCTCAGACCTGAAGTTAGATATTTGATGGAAACATTACATTTATGGCTTAATGCTTTAAAGTCTCTCACACTTTGTACATTTTCCAGGTGTGGGTCTGGTTTTTATTTCCATCTATATGCAAGAAGTTTCTTTGGTTATAATGGAGCAATATACTGGCCCATGAGTACAGCAAAATATCATTAGGAGTCAATACGTTCTTTTTAACCTAGGCCCATGGTTCTGAGGTTCTTGGCTAACAAGCTGTGGTGTCATGGATTCCATCTCATGGATTGACTTAAATCAGATAGTGGTTGGTTACTCCCACATATTTTCTGTTCTACTATAGATATGTACCTTGTAAGCAGTCACAATTGTCAGTCTCAGGGTTTAGTGTTCACCTTTCTCATCTGGTAGTGTATAGAATGCCTTCAAGTACTGTAAATACTAGTAAATAGGAGTAAATGAATTCACAACTTTCCCACAATTTTCTTTAAAAGATTCAGTGTATCTGTGTATCTTGATGTTTGTTAAGCTTCTTAATCAATTTAGAGGTGAATTTCGTGAACAGTAGAAACTATAATTCTATTTATGTTCTATATGTAGCCATGTAGTGTGTCAAGTGTCATATGTTGAAGATGCTGTCATTTTTTTCAAGTGTGTATTTTTTGCTTCATATTAAAAATCAGGCATTCATAGGTATGTGGCTTATGTCTAGAAATTTAAGCCAACTATATTGCTCAATATATTTTTTTTCATCTGTCTGTCTGTCTAATTGGTTTTGGTTCCCTGTTTTTATGCATTAATGTTAAGAATTGCAATAGTCTCTTGGTAATTTCCTTTCATGAATATATGGTGTCTTTCCCTATCTCTTCTGTTTTGGTGTCATTTGATGTCTTGCCTCTGTTTAAGTTCCTAAAACTTTAATTTACAGTTTTCTTATATTGATTATTTTTCCATTTCCATATATTGAGTTATTTTTCTTCATTTCATTCCATTGTTTCTTTGTGTTTTCATAGATTAATTTTATTAATGGATTTGTTATTATTCTCTTTCTGGACCTCTCACATATTTATAAGAGATATTTTGAAGTCCTTGTCTTACGCTTCAGGCATACTGCATTTCTCAAAAGTTACTGTGACAAAGTTATTGGGCTCTAGTGGATGTATTGTCCTTATTGTTGTTGATTGTGTTTTTACACTGCTGTCTCTGCTTCTGAGTTTGGAGTGATTGTGATACTAGGAATAAATATCTTGTCTTATCTTTTGGGGGTATGTTTTATGGTCCTTGTTTCTTTGGTTTTCTTGCTTGGATCGATTGTTAGGAGAATGTGGTAGTTATATGTTACAGGTTTGAAATGTTTTTGAGATCCAGACATCTGTGGTCAGTTGAAGTTCCAGGTAGCAAGTATTTTAGGTATTGGGAGCTGAAAATTATAAATGAGGTGGGCTAGAAGGTGGGCATTTGTGGGAATCCACCAGAGAGATGAAAGTAAGGTAAGGCAAAAGGATCTGTGTGCCCTGTGGACTGAGAATAGAGAGAAATGAGAGGCCATAGTAGGTCTGCTACTGAGTTGGGAATGATTCTGGTGAGTTTGCAGGAAAGAAAGGAGAAAGAGAATTTCCTACCTGCTTCCCTGGACATGGCAGCTTGTAGATTCTTCAGTAATATCTGCAGGAGTTAGTAACCTAGACAAAGAAAAAGATAGGGAAGAAGGCAGTAGCAGAAGAGCTGCCTGATTAGATAAATATGGGAGCAGAGAAGAATGAACACGCTCAGAATGTGTCCTGCTACTGCTACAGATGCTTGGGGTGAGGCTAAAGGATTTGAAGGAGAGAATGGAGAATGAAGATCACCTAGCCCATACTCTGGCTAGCATCACCACTGCGTTTACATTCTTATGGTCTATTTTCGATTGAAAGTATCTCATTGACAACATTCCTTTTTTTAATCCATTCTGTCCAAAACTGAGGTATGTTAGTTCACTCTACCTGCAATATAAACGCTCACCTACCAAAGAAGAAACTTCAAAAAGAATTAAGACACTAAAAGCTAAAATAAACATTTTTATTTCAATGAACATTACAGTTTAAACATATGTCTATCAAAACTTCATGAGTTTTTAAAAAAGAAAAAAAAATAGTGCTTGTTGTATAGCACCAAATGATAGAAAAATAATCCACATGTTAAGAATGATATAGTAGGTAATATCATGCCTACCTGTAACTTTTATTCACTAGATATGATTATTGGCTTTTATTCACTAGTATGATTATTGGCTCAGAGACTTACTGCTGAGTAAAGTCATTCTTTCTGAAGTCTGGCTAACTGGCTCAACTCAGTTGTTCTATACAGATTTCTCTCCATATTGACTGACTGGAACAGGTTTCACACGGCTTCTCATTTAATTGCTTTGCTTGGCCTCAAACTAACTCTGGAAATCTTTTCTAATCTTTTGGCTTATTCACATTCTCTAGCTAGTTCTGTCTTCACACGTAACCTGTCTCTATAAAACTGTCTCAGTAAAACTGCCTTCCCCTTTTTCCACTGTTCTCTTTAGTCACCTCTCTTTTCTCTCTGACTGTGACTCATTCTAGCAAATCTTTCTGTGATTTGTCATATTGTCTGTCCTTCATCTATAAATCATTATTTGGGTTTAAAGATATGTATTTATTGTTTTGTTTTCAGTTTCTTCACATGCAGTGTTTAGACACTGCTGCACTCCAAGCAGGAAAGGATGAAGGGAAGTCCAGAATGGGTGTGTCAGCAGGATTTTGGTCTTTCAGTGAATTCTGTGGGGAGAAGGCCTTGTCGAAAACTTTTAGTGACAGCTTTCTTAGATACTATTCAATGAAACAACTCTCTAAGACAAGGTTCAATGATATAACAATGAAATGCTTTATTTGGGGTGAGCAAGGTGTATATGTGTGTGTGTGTGTGTGTGTGTGTGTATTATAAATATATTTTATACACAGATATACCTCATTTCATTTTTTTGTTGTTTGTTTTTGTTTGTTTTTGTTTTGTTTTGTTTTTCCTTTTTAATTAATTTTTTTTTTTTGCTTATTCACTTTATAACCGTCCCAGTACCCCTTCCCACATCCTTCCCATCTCTGTTTTCTGAGTACCTCATTATAGAGAAGTATTACAGGGTGATTAAACTGAATTTTGCAGGATTACATGACATTCCTCAGTAGAAATTGCAGTCAGGCTCCCTGAACAAGAAGGGAGCCCTGCTAAATAAAAGCAAGTCTCTATTTGTGCAGAACTCAGAAAGTCGTTGGGCATCATAGACTACAATTTAGTAGTAAGTTGTACATGAACTAATAATACAACAGTAGTATAAATACTCACTCATGGGTGCTGATGAGCTTTAAAGCTAAGAATGTTTTACATTCAGAATTTCAAAAGCTAAGTTCAATTAGTACTCTTTCACATCTAGATTTGATATTGTTCTGTTATAGTGGACATTAATCTGTGTAATAAGTCATTAAAATCTATATGCAGCTTTGCATAATCTTCGTGACTGCCATAAGACTTTTTCCTTGTTCCTTCACCATATCCAAAACTATTAAAACTACTAAAGTACATTGTATAATAATAAAGTCACCAAATTGCATCTGCTATATTTAGTCAACAAATTGACCTTCACATCAGTTCTTCACAGTATTGACAGGTTTGACATATTATGATTTCCATAATTGCACCTTTTTTTTTTTTTTTGCCATGATTGTCAGCCATTAATACTGAGAACGATCTTTGAGTACAGCTGCAGGTAAGTCTTTCCAGTCTTGGTGGAGAATCCTGTTTCAGATAGCCTAGGTATTTAACATCTGCTTCATATAGAATGAGTGCATTTTATGTTATTACTGATTCTTTAAAATATTTAAGATCTTGTATTTTAACAGGATGCTTAACTAGTTGTTCATTTGGGGGTGGGTATTTTTACTGCTTTTCTGGCATTTGTTCCCAGTAACTGGAAAATCTATTGGGTGTGACGACCTTTTGTCAATTTCATTGAGAGAGGTTCTGTAGGTCCAATGGCTGACTACCTTGAACTCAATTTCATTAGGTATGATAGGTTAACTGTTAAGCAGTTCCTGGTCTCTTACTTCTCTTTTATCTCTCAAGGCTTTGTATTATCATAGCTAATTTTCTTTTGTTGTTTTACAGATATGTTTTCAACCTTATTTTGAAAGGAAATATCAGCAAATTGCAACAGAAAGTAAGGATAGGTTTACTCCCATGGTCACAGTTGTAGTAAATACTGTTATGACTTTTTATCCCCTCAACTCATACCCTTTCATATTAAGAGACTTCAAAAGGAGTTACCCATTTTTTCAAGCAGGAAAAGTCTATCTATATAGTGAAAATTGTCTTTTTGTTGTGACTTACTGTGATTCACTGTATCAGAGATTCCTGTTTTATTCCTTGATCTAGACTCAAGTCTCTTACCATATTTGGAGTGTTCCAACTCTCTCTAGTTACCAATGACCTCAAGATCTGATGCTTCTGGACAGATCCAGACAAGTTTCTCCTCTGCATCATCTTTAGCATGTACTCACCTCTGTGACTTTTTTCAGGTTTTTCTTTCTGTAATGTGTTCTGCTTCTACAGTTTGTTGATGCCATATAAAAAATAACTATTATTTACAGATGTAATTATTGTCTCACAGGTTTACTGCTGAGATAATCTCAACATTTAGTTTTTCTGAACTCTTGCTGGCTGACTAATCATGTTTTGCCTAAACTCCTCTTAAGCTGACTATTTGAACAGGCTTCCATGGCTTCTGACTGGTTTACCTGTCTCTGACTTCAAACAAAGTCTGTATAAATCTGTTCTAATATTTGACTCTTTCTCACTCTCTAACTATTCTGTCTTCACCCTCAACTGTCTGTAAACCATCTTCGTCTCTTCTCTCTTCTCTCCTTTCTCTCTTCTCTCTTCTCTCTTCTCTCTTCTCTTCTCTCTCTCTCCTCTCTCTCTCTCTCTCTCTCTCTCTCTCTCTCTCTCTCTCTCTCTCTCTCTCTCTGTCTCCCTGTCTCCCTGTCTCTCCTCCCTCCCTGTCTCTCCCTCCTCCCTCCCTTCCTCCTCCCTCCCTCCTTCTGTGTGTGTGTGTCCTCTGTCTCATGAGACTTGGGTGTATCCTATCTCTAACTCATTCTCTCAAATCTTTCTGTGATTTGTCACTTTGTCTGACCCTTAATTATACATAATTATTTGGAATTACATTGTATACTAAAACATTCCAGCCAGAGGGATAAAGGTATATTATAAGTCTGCACTCTAGCCAGATAACACAGACTTAGATGGTCTTTGGCAGTCATGATGGTGGATTGAATTTCCTTTACACCTATCTTTTGATTTGAGTGAGATGTTAATGTTACCATGATGGACACAAGGATTACTTACATTTGTTTGGAGAGAGAGAATATTTCTATCTTCAAACCTGGGATCAGGCCGCCACTTTTTTCTAAGGCTATTACATATATAAAAATTCTCAAAAAATCATCAAAAACAAAGGGCAGATAATGTCTTGATCATGAGGAATGCAAAAATGTGGAAAAAACTATATTTAAATGTAATCGCACAACTACTAGTCTCATACTGACAGTACTATGTTGAATACTGCCAAATATTCAACAACTCTTTGAAAAACTCTACCAATGAACAAGACTTATATTCAAATTGTTACATTAAGGTTTATATGAAAAGCATAATTTCAGATAAAATCAAATGCTAAGGCTAGTAATATTTGAAAATTTATTGTGTAGTTATAAATATTATGTTTCCCACCATTCCAGTGAAGTCCATGCCTACACACAGGATCATACGATAAAACCACAATATGTTGCTCTTTCATTCTCATAGTGATGATAATTTCCAATTGAAAATAAGACGCTGATGCTCATTTATCATTTATGATGACAGATTGAGAGCAGCTGCAAGCATGAAACTGACAATTCTCTGTAGAATGATGTACAGCAGAAAACCAGAATGGCCTGATGATGCATTAACTGTATAATAGTATTCAATGACAATGGCAGATATGATAAGCCCGATGCATTGATAATATGTGGGAAAAAATATATGGGAAGTAGTACATTGGGTATTGATTTAGGACTACAAAATATTATACATATAAAAATACTATGTATTTCTTACTGATATGACATTTTAATTTCTTACATATACAAATATATTCTTTGTCAAACATAATAAGAAAAACTTAGTGATTACTCACGGATTTAGTAAAAATGGTTATGTTTGTGCTTGCAATCCTCAAATTATTTAAATCATATACCTTTAAGAAAAAGAATGAAGAAATACACATTGTGAAGTTCTGTCTTAAAGGCAACTGACATGTTTCTTCTTCATTAGGTCATTGGATGCCTGAACATTGTAGAAACAAGCCATAAGTCATAAGACATTAAATTTCCAGTAGATGTAGTGGAAAATTTTCCTACTTCTACATTGGAATTATTGGAGATTATTCCTTTCATTCTATCTATCCTCTTAGTTTTGAAATCAAAGATACAGAGTTAGATCCTAGAGATAACTAAGTTTAGCATTAGGTTATTAATAAGAATCAGATAACTACAGAATAATAAAAATTACTGACCATAACTGTATGTCAATGATTGTGTAAGGAATTTCATTAAATCATTATTTTTAGTCATTCTGAGATAGAGAGAAAAGTCAGCCTGTGTGTGTTGCTGAGGATAATACCTAGGCTTCCCAGTACCTTTGCAAGTAATATTATTCCTGTTCAAGAAAAACAATCTTATCACAGACTAATAGGAGGAAACTAAAGGCTATTGTGTGTCAGATGGAAGAAAATGCTAACAATACTTAAAACTAGAATAACGGCTCATTTGTAGGTATAAGTATTTCTAAAATAAAAATCTTATACTATAAGCTAACTTATCAAAACTTACAAAATAAGCTTTTCATTAAAATGTAGCAAGTAGCTAGTGAGGTGGTGCAGTAGGTAAAAATGCTACTTGAACCGGCGTGGTGGCGCACGCCTTTAATCCCACCTGGGGGCAGAGAGGCAGATTTCTGAGTCGAGCAGCTGGTTACAGAGTGTTCCAGAAGCCGGGCTACACAGAGAAACCTGTCTCGAAAACGAAAAAAAAAAAAAAATGTACTTGAACAATCCTGAAACCTGAGGAATCCTGAGTCTCACTTGGAAAATTTTTCCTTGATTACATTACTTATTTTCAAGCATGCACAGATACATGCATGTTCCCACAATCATGTGAGCATAAATATGAGCATAGATGCACATACAAACACATATACATATTATATGTATCAAAACAAAATACATCTTGGTAGAGAAAGCTTGCTTTTCCTCTCCTGTTTTTTGTTTAATATTTATCTACAATTGATACTTTGTTGTGTTAGATATTTAATGAAGGCCGCTGGACCGGCTGACTATCTATGTGGTGGCGGCTCTGCTTAGCTCAGGCTGCCATGTGTTGTGCTTGAAGCCAAGCGCTCCATGATTGGAAGCAGCCAGAGGCCACACACATGCGCCACAGCTAGAAACAGCCAGTCCGAAACACTGGCCCTGGCACTCACAAGATGCCAACATGGGAGATGGCTCTGCCAATCTTCCACACTATCTCCACAAAGTTGGATTGAGCCCAGACCATTCTGCCATCCATGCAGTACCCATTATAAAATGAGACTCTAATGTTTAATGATTAACCAAAGGCTTTATATATGTCTGGTAATACTCAATTCACAAAATGCTCACATAATTAGAAGGGTAACCAATTAACTAACCTAGACATAAGCTGTTATCCAGGACTGCTCTAGTTCCAAGCGTGGTTCTCCATCCTCCATCTCTGTCTCTCAGTTCGCTTCTCTTCTTCCTTCTCCTCTTCTTCTCCTTACTCCTTCTCTTCCTCTCCTTATTCCTCCACCTTAGCTCCTCCAACTTGCCGTGAAAATTTCCCCCTACAATACTTCTCTAGTTATTCTTGCTATCGATTTCCCTAAAAGAGCATAATTTCTGAAGAGAGAATCTCTAATCTGTTTCCTCTTCTCCTTCACATACTGTTCATTCTCTAACCTTAAATAGCCTGATTCAGCTTCTCCCTGAAAAGATTTTACATTCTTAATTTTTAAATTCATTGATGTTAATTTACTTAAAACTATTTCTTACACCTCTAAATCTTTCCTCTTTGTATTCCATTTAAACAGAAGCTGTTAGATAATCTCACTGAAGTTCTAGATTTAAGCATTAACAAATCTGATCTGATCAAAAACTCACCCTGAGACATTGTGACATAGTAATAAATACACATTCGTTTTCTGTTCCAATGTCCTAAAACATAACTCCTCAACCTTTGCAACTTGTGAAATGACGTCTTTTCTTATGCAGATGAGAAAATCGATGTTTTGCATGCTGAGGTTGAATAGGAAATTCAGTACACTTGGGGTTTTATGCCAAGAAAACCAAGCAGATGATTAGATGACTGAATTTCCATGACTCTCTGTTGAGCTCTATGAATGGTCAGTATTTTAGAAAATCATGCATTTTGGAAGTTTCCATAATAGCTCCAAAAGTCAGGGTTTGAGAAGTTTCTGACCAGAGTCCTGACTACATTGGGGATGTTACAACCAGAGAAAGGAATGAACCTTTTCAGTTATCTCTCATAACTTCTCCTGCTACTCCTCTGCGTGTTCATTTAAAATATACATATGCATAGTTTAAATTTGATTACTGTAATCTATATAACAAATACAAGAAAATTTAGAAGAAAAGTAAAATAATCAGACCTACTTGTCTTGAAAGGAAAATAGTACTCACAATTTCTGTTGCAATTTGCCCAAGCCAGACAACAAAACTGAAAACAACTCAATATTGATCCCAGAGTTTTATGTCTTAACTTTTAATGTGTACTTCAAAGTCAATTTCAATTACTTCTGAATTTTTGCTTATATTCTAATTCAAATGTAAATGCATTAAAGAACAACAAGAAAATTCCCAAAGTTAAATAAGATCCTTAGAGGAGAGTTACATCTGTAGATAATAATACAGAAAGAAAATATGATTTTATATTTTCAAACTATGTATTATAAATCTAATATTGTCCAATTTATACTATCTATATTAAACTGATACAATTGTTTACTTTTATCTGTTATTTTTCCAAAAATTAATTCACAGAATCATACATTAATTGGTGTGATTTTCAAATTCTCCTTCTTTGTGAAAGTATCTCATAAACAGTCCATGTTTCAATGTACTTAATTTATCATATTTAGAAGGAATGAGTAAAACAACTTCAATTTAATAAAGTTCTGATTAAAACAAAATCACACTGAGGGAAATTATGACATAGACAAATATGATCAAAACTGCTATTTTCTTAAATGAATTAGAAACAAAAATGTGCATTGTCATTTGGGTTTCATAGTATATATACAACCATGAAAAATTAAAGGTATTGAATCATTAAACTTTGATACTTAAAAATAATGGGCAGGGCTCAATCACAAGTTTTCCCAAGTAGCAACTGCGAGATTATAAATTCTTTGAACCATTTTTACTTGTGAGAGAATATTTCACACCTCAAAGCATTGTTGAAAATATTTAATTACATAAAACTGATGCTTACAATGATTATTTAGTACAGAATAAAAGTAGTAAAAATAGTATTAATAAAACTACTTTAGAGCCATAAGAAATTGGAGAGAAAAAAAGATTGGTTTATAGTTTTATGAACTAGGTCACTAATGTGAAGTCTAGAGATTTAAATGGTGAACTTGAATGTCTTTCTGTTTCAATTTTCACTTGTAATATAGCATCATCTTTGATAAACTTAATTTTATTGAGACTGTTGTCATTATACTTAACTGCTCTTCCAACTACCGAATAATGCCTTTTGGTATTAATTTATTGGTGAGCTAAATTGCAGCTTTAATGTAGCCTTAATCACCTTCTTCTTTAAAAGGCTTACAATACGCTTTTGCCTTGTTGTTGTGACATTTAATCATTTGTAAAGAAGGTAGCAGGTGAATACTGATGTTGAGTATCACTGCTTCTTCATGACTTTATCAATACCATTGGAAACCTAAAAGAATTAATATCTGATTGATACAGAAAACTATTTTCAATGTACAGCATTTCATTTTGTTCCTAAAGTTTTATTTGAAAGAACAAGACTACTATTAATGTCAATAAATAAATATAATTCTACATTCTATACATGTATAGTTCTACATGAGAGAAAAAATTGGCAAATATATATCTAGAAAATCAGGAAAAAAATATCTTTCATGAACGTGCTATTTAAGATGGGAAATTAAGGCCAAACAAAGGAGAGAATATATTTGTGGCAAAGTTTCTGCTGTAGAAAGTAGTTTAGCTCTAGAGAAATATGAAGATGGATGAGTCAAGAGTGGAGCAGGGAATGCTTAGAGAGGGAATGCAGGCATTGAATGAAAGTTTGTTAAAGAGGACGGGATTTTGTCTTGAAGGCCATTAGGTAATTTAAGAGAAGTAGTGATCTTAACTAGCTTAGAGTTTAAAAAAAAATACAGAAGTTGTACTAGGTGTCTTCTGTGAAAATGTCAAGACTGAAGTCAGGAGGCCATATTGGAATGACAGTATCCTAATCTAAGAGAGAGATGTTGGAGTTTTCTTCTCTTTGGGATTAGTTCATGCTTATATGATAGAGTTCTTTCTTGCCCCACAGTGTCACAGAGTAAGACAAAAGATACACTGGAAAGCCTTCGGATCATTTCCCTCTGGCTCCTCTGTAAGAAATTTAAGGTTATTTTTCTATGTTTTTATTTCTAGTTCAAAGAAATATGCCTAGCAGAATTGTGATAAGCCAAATCTATTTGTATCCCAAGTCACAATCATTTATGTGGCTGTCTTGCAATATACTCTTACAGGAAAATTTTAATTTCATCTATTATGTGACCACATGCTATTCTTCATAGTTAGAATCAAATACCGTATCTCCCATTCTTGGTTTGTTGACTACTTTTGCATGCATATGTGTGTTTGGAAGTCAAATTAGAAATCTACTTTTCTGTCACTGAAATGCAAATTCTTTCTTTTTATTTTTGACAAATGAAAACATGTACCTGAAGAAGATATCATATACCATATTTATTGTATTTAATTATTTTAGGGTTTTTGTTGTTGTTGTTGAGATTATATCCCACTCTGTAACCCAAATCAGTATTGACCTTGCTATGTGTTAGGCTGACTTCTAATTTACAGCAATATTCTTTTTGTTATCTTCAAAGTTCTATGATCATAAAAGAAAACTTCTGTACCTTACAAGTAGATATTATCTAAATCATACCAAATAAATGAATAATGATATTATAATTCTATTTATTGGTATTATGAGTTATAAAGCTATTAGCCATTATGTCTACAAGTTTATATTATTGAAGACAGTTTTTCTGAGGTCTTTAACCCATCCCAGATAAGTTAGACTTACCCAGGAACATATGGATTGATATTCTCTAAGACACCATTATTTTATGACTTTTCTAAGTGGAGGATAATAGAGTATAAAGAAGCCCCCATGTATCATATTTTTTCTTTCTTAACAACATGTACATTCCTGAGACTCTGTGCCTGTGAGAGAAAGTAAAGGCTCAGTGTTTCTGTCTCTGAAGGCTCATTGTATACAGTTGAACTGTTTCTCATCTTCAGAAAGGCAGTTTATGATACAATTATAGGTTAAATTATCACCACTATCATCACCCTGCCTATCCTTTTATCAGCATAAGAACCCATAAGTAATCTCTGTGAGAAGTGAAAGAAACACCAGAGAAAATGTAGCTCACAGGAGTCATTTGAACAATGACTGTAAAAATAACATCTGGTCCTTGTTTTCATGCTAAGTGTATTTTTTAATTCACTGCAGGGGATGCCACTGGCAGCAGTTAGTATAATTTAGCTAAATCTTTAATACTCAGTGTTTTACTCAGGAACAGAAATATATTTGCTTCCTAAAGAGCATCAAGAGTAAATATTAAGGGATTTTGTGTAATAAGATTATGAGCAGATATTGAAGCAATTGATTTTAAAATGTGTAACTATCCATATTTGCCACATTCAATAAAATTGCCCTCTACATGAAGGATGTCATATATAGGTAACAATATATCTATGATTACATGATATTAATTTGTCATAAGAAACATAAAATGAATTAGTAAATACATAAAGGGCCACTGGAGAGTCTGAAATTTAACAACATCAATTTATGAGGTATAGTATTTGATTATGAGGCAGAAGAACATATTTATTTCCTACTTAACTTTTTCAAAAAATGGTAGTTCATATTTTCCTTAACCTTAAGTTGTTTCTTAATAAAAGAAGAATGTTTTCAAGTATGCTTTAATTTCTCAAGATTTTAGATTGCTTGCATAGTCCTTCATGTTCAGCTAATTTTCATTTGATATTTTTAGCCCAAAATGTTGAGGAAATCATTCTTTTTACTGTGACTTGAATATTGAGTACAAAATTAAGCCAAAATATTCAAGTTTTCTCTTTTCTGAAATACTTTCTTGGTGTATATCCATAAAAGAAGGGAGATCCATTTTTTTTAAAAGTAAAAAAAATGTATAATAAGCAATTACTGCAATCCAATTACTGAAATAACTTCGAGGAAGAAGAATTCTTGGCAATTTAGGTTGATAAGAAATCTTCCTTAGAACACTAGCATCATGGTATTTAGAATGTCCAGAATCTAAACTCTCAGTTAAACTCAGTTGGTCTTTACTGAGTCTCATGTGACTTAATTAATAAGGCATAGAGGGGAAATACCACAATAAATTATATAATTAGTGGAGAATTTAATTGTGGAAAATTTAGGTGGACAGGTAGTTAGTTACACTGATAATAGTCTGTGTGTAATTCCAAATTCATGAGCCAAAATAAATTTCTTCATCTTTAAAAGTTTCTCAGCCTTAGGTTTTTTCATTAAAGCAATGCTAACACAGCTTAGAAATCAGCAATACGACTAAAATAAAAACCATAGTAAAAAGACTGTGAGTGACCAAGCCATTGAATCTTACATCGAGAATCTTAACATTACTCTAATTTTTAACAGTTTGGAAGATATATAAAATGGAAAATTTGACCAAAACCACTTGAATCAATGAAACAAAATAATATGAGAGTTATACATTATGACTTTAATTGCTAATATATCTTAATAACTAAACTGAACTAATTCAGCAAGGTTAATCACTATGACAAGGTCTACCATGAAGATATTGTTAGTGTAAGAGAGATAAGATAAGGAATAAATAAAGCAATCATTGAAGGGTCATCATTCCCGCAATTACAAATCTGATTCACACAACAGTTAACTTATAGGGGTTGCTCTACACCAAGTAGTAAAATAAAAGCAACCTAATAAATAATAATAATCAAGTATCATATTTATGAGAAATATCATTTGATTTTGAGTGGAGAGAATATATTCATTTCCTACTGAACTGTTTTCAAAAGACATCTATTTATATTTTCTTTAACCTTAAGGAATTTACCCAAAAGAAAAGGATAAAGGAAAAATATATGATCTTAAAAATAGCAAAGGAAAAATATATATTTCATTCAAAAAGTCAAAAGCAAAATCACAAATGATCCTTCCTGCAGAAAAGATGAAAAACATAATAATAACTAATAAAGAGGCTTCACCATACTTATATAAAACATAGATCTCCTTACCAAGCACTTCATATATATATATTAATAATATATATATATAAATAAAATATCCCCTATAGCTAAGAACAAATTGAAGAGCTTCCAATCCAAACAAAGACTGAAGAAATTATGCTGTCAGCCAGATTCATGCTAACATGTACTAGAGTTAAATGAATCATTTAACACAAAGGAAATATAGCAGATATGCAAACTGTGGTGATGGGTAATCAAAGGTAATGATGGGATAAAATAGAGCTACATAAATAACACCTTTCTAATTATCTAACATTCAGATACATTTTTAAAATTTATGAGTCTAAAGAAAAGCAAGTTAATGATTAAAAGTTCATACTATGACTGGGACGTAGAACACATAAGAGAGAGAGAGTTCACCCCCCTCACCCACAGGGAATGCTCTACATGAAGAAACACCTTTATGTACTAGATCATCATATCATAGTCAACTGATTTAATATGATTTGAAAAGAAACAGCACCTAAAGAGTATAAAGATTGGACAAGGGAAGTCCCAGGAGGCCTCAGCTCTACAAAAAGAACAATAGGCAACTAAGGAATAGTGAGAGTAGAAGGAATTGATTCCACATGGAAGAGCATATGACTTGGTCAGTCATGAAAAGAACATGGACATACAAGTAACATTATTAGAACTAAGCATATGATAATTATATATCTAGTGGCATATACATAGATGTAGCAACGATAAATGAAAAGGAGATCACAAATTTGAAAGAGAATAGGTGGTAGTACATGGAAAGGTTTGGAGGGAGAAAAGGGAAAGGGGAAATGATAAATTGCATTAAAATCTAGAAAAAATATAGATTAAAACACTATTTAAGACTTAAAAGAAATGAAAGGACTGAGGAGAAAGCTCTAGACAATCATTTTTAAAATAAAGCACATTATAAAAATATACTCTGAAAATTTCATTCATCTGAAGATAACATAAAATTTCCCTCAACATTTCCCTGTCTAACTTTTGTGACTTCTGTTTTTTTTTATTTTATTTTTATAGCTCATTAATTATAATTATTGTTGCCCATACATGCATGCTGTTGTAGTTAGGGTTTTACTGTTGTTAACAGTCACCACAAACAAGACAAGTCTTATAAAGGGCAGCATTTAATTGGAGCTGGCTTACAGGTTCAGAAGTTCAGTCTGTTATCATCAAGGCAGGCATAGTACAGAGAAGCTGAGAGTTCTATTTCTTCAACTGAAGTCTGCTAGTAGTAGACTGACTTCCAGGCAGCTAGGACAAGGATGAGGGTCTTAAAGCCCACATCCTCAGTGACCTACTCCAACAAAGCCACACCAACCCATCAGGGCCACACATTTTAATAGTGCCACTCCCTGGGGTAAGCATATACAAACCATCACACATGTATAGGTACCATTCATCAAGGAATGGACAAGCTATCAGTTACTACAACCCAGAAGAAGTAAAATTCTCCCTCCCTTAATGCCACTAAATGCCAAAGACAATCAGTCAAGCAATGGGATCTCTCAAGTTATTGGGGTAACTCTTGAGCTAATCTCACATCCATCATTGATTTTGTCTTATTTGAACTTTTACATATTTTGCACAGGAAAACATACAACTATTTAAAGTTTAAATTTTAAACTGATAGGTGGTCTATCATGTAGTCTCCAATTATAAGCACCTTCCTTCTTTTTTGTACAAAATTTTCTGATTACCTCTAATCACTAGCAAATTTTTAGTTCATTATTAATAATCTTAAAATATTCAAAACTTTGAAATTAAATATTAATAAAACACATAGGAATGTTTTAAAGGTTACATATATTCTAATACACAGGAATGGGAATGATAATAGACATTTTAAATTAATTATGCATTCTATACCAAGATTTTAACTATTTTAGGCCATGAAAAAATACAAATTATTAAGCTGAAGAAAAATTATTAAGATATGAATGATACAGTTTCAGAAAGTAGCTTTAATTTTACCTCCTTCCAGATGATTCTCACCAAATAAGATCAGCACTAACTGGAAAAGTGAGTGATTTTTCTTTCTAAATGAATGCTTAGAAATCTTGCCACATAATAAGATTCTGTTAATTAAAACTTAAATTGTTCTTGAAAGTGATTGGAAAGACAAGGCTTAACTTTTCTTAAAGAATATGTCAGCAACACATTTTTCCTTTAAGAGCCCATATACAAATGACTTATTCAATACCTATTGATTAAATGTTTTCATTGCTATGCAATTCAAAGGATAACTACACACTCAATCAATTCTTGCTTGTATCCTCCCTAGAAGCAGGTGTTTGAAGATCTGGTTGTGTTAGTTTCACAGCAACCCAGTATACTTTACCCTTACCCTTAGCTTCAAGGACAGGTTATAGTTACTATATTTTGGAATTCGATTCACAGTAACTATACATACAGCTTAGAAGGAAAATCTTTGAAAACTTTATCTGCTGGGTTAGATAAGAAAGGATAACCTCCTCAAATTTATTCTTTCATTTGATATTGGTCACAGATGAATTCAAAATCACTCAACTTTTTAAATTTATTTTACTTTATGTGTATTAATATTTTGCTTGAATGTATATTTATATAGTGAATGTATGCCTGGTACCCACAAGGCCAGAAGAGGGAGATGGATCTCCTGGAATTGCAAATACAAATAGTTCTGAACCACCAAGTGGGATATGGGAAACCTGGAACATCTGAAAGAGAAGCCAATGCTCTTAATGGCTGAGTCATCCATACTACCGCTCATTGGATTGTTTTTTAAGTTCTTAACATTCCTTCACACATATGAATGTACTAATAGCATAGAAATCAAGTAATATTTTGAAATATTTTTCTTTTTTTCCTTTTATTGAAACTAACATTTTCTCTTATACTTTTAAATTTATGTTCTGATTGCAATTTCCCTCCCCATATACTTTTCCACCTCCTCCATGTTCTTTTCAACCTTACCTCCCATCTGAATTCACCCTATTTCTGCCTCTCATGAGGACATAAACAAGCTTCTAAGTGACAATAATGAATATTAATAAGATAACATAAAAAACTCACATGAATAATACAAAACAGAAGGAAAAGAACACAAGAAAAGACACAAGAAACAGAGACTGATTTATTTGCATACTTAGAAATACCATTAAGATGCTTAACTGGAAGCTATATTTATACAAAGGACCTCAGTCATTGTGAGTTCATGCATGTGATGAACCTTTTGATTTAGAGGCTCTTGTTCTCTTTGTGTCCTCCATCCCCTTGGGTTTTACATTCTTTATGCCTCTTCTTCTTTTTCAAGTTTCCCTGAGTCCAGAGTAGAGGGATTTGATGGAGATATCCCTTTTAGGGTTCGAGTGTCCCAAGGTCTCTCACTGTCTGATTATTGTCTGAATAATCTCTGTATTTGTTCCTATCTGCAGCAGGAGGAAGCATCACTAATGATGACGGAGCAAAGTATTGATTTATGAGTAGAGCTGAATGACATTATAAATAATTTTACTGCTACTTTCTTTTAGTAAAACAGTAATATTTATTAAATCAGTAATGTTTAGTAAAACAGTAGTATTTAGGTTTCACCATAGATCCCTGGCCTATCTAAATCTAAGGTTCTTACTTATCCAGGTGGAATCTATACCTTAGAGTGGTCCTTAAACAAACCAGATATAGGTTGGTTACTCCCACTAGCTTTGTGCCACCAACGCATTAGCATATCTTGCAGGCAAAAACACCATTGTAGATCAAAGGGTTTGTAGCTGGGTTTTGTTCACATTTTTCCTTTGGTAGCAATCAGAATATCTTTCCATATTAAAGACACTAGCACATAGGGGTAAAGCCTCTTTGTAGGCAACAGCTTGACTTCTTAATGTTCTGTGAGTTGTGAGTTGTGTAGAGGTAATCATGAGTAATTGGTTCTTGCTGTCAGTTTAGAGAGCAACTATGGCAATACCTGGCTTGTATGAGTTTTCCCATAAAAAACCCTTTGACCAACATCTCAGATGTAACCTCATTCCTGTACTGAAAGCTTCATTTTGTGATAATAGATGGACAGTTGCTGCTCCTTCACTATTTAGTAGTTTCGTTCATATCACCCTCATATATGTGTATGTTTTAGAGAACTTCTGTATTAGGATTCCATAGTATCCTACACCTTAATGTAAACTGTGTCTCTCAGTATTCCCTCCCTCAGCCACTAAATCTATCTTCCTCCCAGGTTGATCCTTTTATTCTAGTCACGCCCCCTCCAGTTATTCATTTATAACTACTATATTTCCCTTTTCTAGAGAGATCTATTTGTCCTCTCCAATACTCTATGCCTAATCTCTGTGGCTCTGCTAATTATAGCTTTTTCACCAGTGTCTTAACAGCTAATATTCACACAAAAGTGAATACATACTACATTTGTCATTTTGTGTCTAAGTTACCTCACTTAGGATTGTTTTCCTACTCCAATTCATTTAACTGTGAATTTTATTATTTCAGTTTGATAGTGTAAATGTACTCCATATTTGTTATACTACATCAAAGGTGATCCCAATTTGTGTCTATTATGAATAGCAACAAGAATGATTGAGCAAGTTTCTATGTAGTAGAATGGAGCATCATTTGGGTATATGTCCAAGAATAGTATATAGTTGGTTCTTATTTAGATTCCCATCTTCTTGATCTATTGTAACTATGATTTCCATTATGGTTTTACATCTCCCACAAGCAATGGATTAGAGTTTCCATTACTTGACATTCTTACCAGCATGAGATATCACATGTTTTATGTTCCTTAGCCATTGTGATAGGTGTAAGATGAAATATTAAAGTAGTTTTGATCTGCATTTTCCTGATGACTAAGAATGTTGAACATGTAATTAAAACCTCTGAACCCATTTGAATTTCTTTGCTTGAGATTTCTGTGTAGATCTCTACTTCATTTTAAAATTTTTGTTTTTTCTTAATATCTAGGTTTTTTAAATGTATTTTGTATATTAGCCCTCTATTAGATGTGTATTTGGGGGAAAAACAACTTACAATAGGCTATAGATTAGTCTGAATGGCTGTGTCCTTTGTTATGCAGAAGCTTCTTATTTTTATGAAGTCCCTTTTGCTAACTGTTTATCTTAGTGTCTATGCTGAAAATGTTCTCTTAAGAAAGTCTTTTCCTGTGCCAATAAGTTCAAAGCTGCTGCCTATTTTCTCTTCTGTCAGATTTACAGTAGCTCTTTTTATGTTGATGTTTTGATCCATCTGGGATTGAGTTTTGTGCAAATGATAAATATGGATTTGTGTAAATGTTGCTTATATTTCCTCAGATGAGGACCATACCCAGGCTTTCTAAATATACATTTTGGGTTGTGCCCAGAGCATTTAATCTTTCCGTTGGCCTATGCCTGCAAACTACTACTACCCTCCATACCATGTAATCTTCTGCTAACCTGAATCTTGAATACTGCAGCTTCCAGCTTTTGTTTGCTAACCTAAGCCTAGAATTATTTCACCCTCCATGACCTACTGATGATAAATTCACCTTTTCTAGTTCTTTCTGAACTCTTGCTGGCTGGTTCAACGCAGCTGTACTAGCTCAAACTCCTCTCCAAGTTAACTGATTCAAACCTGGTTTTCTTGGCTTCTGGCGGAATTGTTCAGCTGGGAATGTCAATAGGGTTGGGTCTGGTGTTATATGGTCAAATGTAAAACTAGCCCCCACAATCTGGTTTCAGTCTAGAGGAACATATTTTCATGTACATCAAATGATGTTGTATAAACTGTATTTGCCAATCTCTTTGGTTAAATAAAAACTGCTGAGAGTTAATTACTGGGGAGAATAGAGGGAGGAGGGTAAGGCATTGGTTACTGGACTGGGGTTACAGGTAGGGATCTCACTGGGAGAGAGAGAGAGAGAGAGAGAGAGAGAGAGAGAGAGACAGAGAGAGAGAACAGAGAGACAGAGAGACAGAGACACAGAGAGAGAGAGGGAGAGAGAGAGAAAGAAGAGAGAGGAACAAGAGAGGGTAAGATAAGACAAGAGGCAGGAACTCATTAGACTGGACAGAGCAGATGGATGAGGGAGAGAAGTACATCCTGAAGACAGACTGATGGAGCAGAAATAACCCAGGCAAGACTCTAACAGCAAGTAACTTGGGGAGCACAGCTAGGAAATAGCCAGTCTAGCATTGAAAAAAATAATTTAGGAGTAATCGCCCAGTAATTGTGCTAAACTGATTAAATAAATCAATAAGACTATGTGTTGATTACGGGGGGGGGCAGGGCTGACTGGGTCATTTTAAGAATTAACAAAGTAATTAAATACCTAATAAACATGACCTCATATTAATTTGACTATATATTATAAATTTTTTTGGTCTTTCTCATTGTCTGTGTCATTCTGTCTTCACCTGTATCTAGCTTGTTCTCTCTGAAATCTGTCTCTGTAAAACTGCCATATAAACCCTAATCTTTTCTGTCCCTAAACTTCTCTTAAGTAGCTTTTCTTTTCTGTGATGTTCTCAGGAAGGTTGGGCATATCCTATATATGAATCATTCTCTCAAATCTTTTCCTGATTTTTCAATTTGTCTGCCTCTCAAATAGGCATCAATTTCCAACATGACTGATTCTGTCTATGAACTAGTCTTACTTTTATTGTTAGGAATCAAAGGTATCTACTAAGGGTGTGTCTGTATTCTCATTAGATCATATGTGTCTGTATTCTCATTAGATCATATAACCCAGGCTATGTCTGCATTTCAGCTGAATAATATAGACCTAGAAGACCTTTGGATCTTTGACAGAGAAGCATGTTCCTGGATTAAAATTCCTCTACATATTTGGTTTCTTCTGCATGAAGCCATCCAGTTTGACCAGCACCAATTAATAAAGATGCTTTGGTTTATCCTGTGTAACTCTGGCTTGTTTTTTTTTTTTTTAAAAAAAAAAATCATGTCTGTAGGTGTATGGATTTATGACTGGGATCTCAATTCAATTCTATTGGTCAATGTGTCAGTTTTTGTTTCAATATCATACTGCTCATTTTATTATAGCTCTGTAATACAACTTGGAATCTAGGATAATGATGCATCTTATAGTTCTTTTATTATTCATGAATATTTAGCTATTGTGTATGTAAGAGACTCTCTCTCTCTCTCTCTCTCTCTCTCTCTCTCTCTCTCTTGTGTGTTGTGTGTGTTGTGTGTGTGTGTGTGTGTGTGAAAATAAGGGTGAAAATTGGCCTTTCATGATATGTGAAGAATTGTTTTGGATTTTTGATGGGGATATCTTTTGATACAATGGCCATTTTTTGCTATATTAACTCTACTGATCCATGAGCATGGCTTCATTCTTTTTCTTCAAAGTCTGAACAGATTTTAGTCCTTCAGTTTGCTCATATAGTTGTTATTTTTATCAATTTAAACTTATTAAATGTTCTTTGCATTATTAAGATGAATTCTACTTGATTATACTAGAAGAATTTTAGATAAACTCTTAGACTCAGGTTTCCAGTACTTTGTTGAGAAGTTGTGCACAATGAAAATTGCTCTCAAATTCTATTTCTTTATTGGGTATTTTTGAGGTTGGATATCAGAGAAACTATGGTCTTTTGAAACCATTGGGCAATGTTTCTTATATTTGTAGTTTTGAAATAATGTATAGAGTATTTAAATTAACTCTTCATTTAAACACGTGTAGATTTTGCCACCAAATTCATTAGGTCATTGTTGTGTCATGTTCTCCCCAGCCAAGGGACACTTTAATTATTTTGTTTTTCTTTCCCTGTTGGTTCTAGACCTTTTGAAATAGTTTGTATGATCTTGATTAAACTATGGTAAGTGGCACATATCAAGAAAATTATCCATTTCTTTTTAATATTTGAATTTGGTAGAGTATAAAGTATGAACTTATGATTCTCTGGATTTTTCTCAGTGTGTGTTGTTATGTTCTTATTTCCAATTGAATCAAACAATTTTTGTTACTTTTTAAATGAATTTAATTTATGCTTATGAGTACACTATAGTTGTCTTCAAATACATCAGAAGAGGGCATTACAGATGGTTGTGAGCCACCATATGGTTGCTGGGAATTGAACTCGGGATTTCTTAACTGCTGAGCCATATCTCCAGCCCCAAAGGATGAAAAGTTTTTAATTTATTTATTTGTTTATTTTATGAATATGTGTATAGTGTCGTTAGCTTCAGACACACCAGTAAAGGACATCAGATCAGATAGATGGTTGTGTACCACCATGTGGTTGCTGGTTATTGACATCAGGACCTTTCAGAGATTAGTCTGTGCTCTTAATTGCTGTTGCATCTTTCCAGCTCCAAAAATAAACAGTCTATTCATTGGCTTTTTAAATTTTTGTTTCTATTTTATTAATTATAAATAATAAATAAATAATAAATCATTATGTTTGATTTTTTCTTGCCATTTACTCTTCTAGGGCATGATTTCTTCCTTTTGTTCTAGAACTTTAGGTGTGCTGTTAATTTTCTAGCATGATATTTCTCCAGCTTTTTTTTTTTTAAATCTGAGCATTTTGTGCTATGAATGTGCATCTAAGAAACAATATATTGTGTGTCCCATAATTGGTATGTTTTGTATTCATTGTTCTCCAATTCTAGGAAGTCTTTCATTTCTTTTCTAGTTTCAGACTTGACCCATGTTATGTTTAGGAGGGAACTGTTCAGTTTCCATGACTTTGAGACTTTTCTATTATTTCTGCTGTTGATATCCAGCTTTAATCCATGATGTTCAGATAGAATGCAGAGATTTATTTCAATTTTCTTCTATCTGTTGAAATTTGATTTGTGTCTAATAATATTGTGAATATTAGAGAAAATTTCATAAGATGCGGAGAAGTTACATTCTTTTTGTGTTTTAATGAAATATTCAGTAAATATGTTATATCTATTTGGTTTATATGACTGTTTGTTCTAGTATTTGTTAGTTTTGTCTGGATGACCTGACTATTGTGGAGATTGGGTTATTAAAGTCATCCTCAATCATTTTGCAAAGCTCGTTATGTACTTTAAAATGTAGAAGTGAAGTAGGGAGAAGGAATGGGATACGAGTTTTCTGAAGGCAGGGAATTGGGAATGGTATGACATTTGAAATGTAAATAAAGAAAATATCCAATAAAAAATGTAGAAGTGTTTATAGACCTGATTGCCTTTGAGTTTGGTGAATAAATATTAATAATTGCAATGTCTTCTTAGCAAATTTTTCCTTTGATGATTATTTAGTTTCCTTCCTTATCTCCTTGATAAGTTTTGGATTATAGTCTATATAATTAGACATAAAAATGGCTATGCCAGGTTGCTATTTTGTTCAATATGCTTAGAATATATTTTTCCATACTTTTATCTTGAAGGGATGTATATCTTTCATGTTAAGGTGTGCTTTTTAGATACAGCAGACATATGGATTATGTTAGCCTCTGTTTTTATTGGAAAATTGTTGAGGTCATTGATGTTGAGAGATATCAATGAACAATATTTCTTGATTTCTATTATTTTGTGTCGAGGTGTGTGTGTGTTTGTGTGTGTGTCTGTGTGTGTGTTTCTCCCTTTTTTGATTTGATGTTATGGCATTACTTACACCCTGTTTTTGGTAATGCTTATACTCTTTCAGTTATAATTTTCCATCTAGTACCTTTGAAGACATGGATTTATAATATTTAATAGATGTTATTCAAATTTAGTTTCTCATCAACTGTCGTTTTTCCCTCCATTTATTGTAATTGAATGCTTTACTGAGGATAATAGCCTGGGCTAGCATCTGTGGTCTTTTAAAGCATGTAAAATGTCTGTGACAGTTGTTCTGGCTTTTAGAGTATGATTTGAGAAGTCATATTATTCTAATAGGTCTGCTTCTAAATGTTACTTCTTTTTTCCTATAGCAGATTTTATTATTCTTTATTTTGTTCTGTACAGTTTTTATTTTAATTAATATGGGCTAAGAGGATTTTTTTTTTGTCTAGTCTAGTTGATATTCTGTATGTTTCTTGTATCTTGATTGAAATCATCTCTGTTAGGTTAGGAAAATATTCTTCTATGAATTTGTTGAAAATAGTTTCTCTTTCTTTGACCTGTATTTCTTACATTTCTTTCTTTGACCTGTATTTCTACACTTAATTATTCTTAGATTTGATCTTTTTATAGTTGTTCAGATTTCTTGGATGTTTATGCCAGGATTTTTTAGATTTAACCTTTTTTTAGACCAATGTATCCTTTTATCTTCAATACTTGAGATTCTATTTTAGATCTCTTGTATTCCATTGTTGAGGTATTGGGACCTAGCACTTAGGAATAGGGCTGTTTTATAAGGAGGCAGTCTAAGTGTGTCCACATGAGAAAGAAAAATAAGGTGTTCCACCATAACTTGCTTAGTTTAGTTTGAATTGGAGCCAAGAGTAAGAAGAGGTCACGGTTAGAATATTTTCTACTGAGTAGCTCAGTATGTGGGGGATGATAATGTGTGATAAGACATAAAAGGATAGAGCATGTGATGAAGATATGTACTTGGCCTACTTGCTCTTTTGGTTGGAGCAGCCTATGAGTTCCCAGGAAATTCATGCTGTGATAGGGGCTGCAATAAAGCAATGAGTGGGTGAGGGGATTTGAACTGTAAGATCTGTTTGACTACTGGAGAAAAGGACAGAGTGCCAGAAAAATCCAAAGCAGATGATCTGCTTCAGAACTGGTGATGATACCACAGGTACAGACTTGGAAGTACTGAGAGAAAGATGATGTTATGAAGCTAGCTTACCTGTTTTTTCTGACTGTGTTTCCCAGGAAATGCCTCCTAGAGTTGAGGACTCTGATAAAGAAATAAATTGGGAGAGGAAAGTTAAGAGTGGAAGATCTTGTGACCAACTGGAAACAGGGTTAAGAAGTAAGAGAAAGGAGACAACAGTAGCCTACTTAAGAGCTACAGATGAGACTGGACATTGAACTTGGTTTTGCTGAAGAAGAGGTAAAGATCTATTATTAGCCTACCTGCTTCCTTGAACAGCTTTGATCATGAAAAATGAACAAGGACCTTCGTGACTGATACTTTTTCTGCTGACAATTTTATTTTCAGAGAATAAAAGTAAGATTACTTCACTCCAATGACATGAACATTCAGAATTATTTCATCAAAATATTGTAAGTTACTAATAATGTATAGGTCTTAACACTTATGTATGATGCATACAATTTATGTGTCTATGTATTTGTTTTATGTATTGGTAGTAGTGTAATCATGAAGTCTAACAAGCAATACTTTTGAGTATGTTTAAAAAAATTCAGAACCACAATAAGCTCTTCACAAAGCAAATATATTGAAATAGTGAAATCAGTTAAGTATTGCTTGTTTGAAGGCTCTATAGAATTCTTGTATAAGTATATCTGACCGTGGTATTTAGCTGTTTGTTTCTTTCTTTTATTCTGTTTGAATGCTTTTTAAATTTTTTGATTTGCTGAAAAAAAATAAAATAAAGATTTAAAAGAAAAACAAATCATGAAGTCTAGTAGTTATATATGAATCTTACTGATTCCTGAACCATGTCTTCAGAATTATGTAATACCTGAGCTGTAAGGCACTTCATATGTACACCTTTAACTTCAAGCTACTTTAATGTATTCAATACTGATTTTTTTCTCTAGAGAATCAGAGAGTTTGCAAACACAACCTTGCTCATACAGATAAATATGAAGACCACAAAGAGGTCAAGGAAACATGCAATAAAGTATCTCCAGCCAGCTGGCAGCTACTATTTGAAAAATGGTGAATAAAAACAAGACATGTTCAAAACCTCAATCTACCTGCTTGTGCTGGAGAATTTCTCATCTTTCCCTTTGATGTGAACAAATAATTAGTCAATCACAAGAGGCTTCTGTGAAAACTGAAGAGGCTATTCACAACTCCTTTGAGTTCCCTCATAGGCAGTTTAAATTTAAGTGAGCATCCCACTATGTTGTCAGATTTAAGATTGATTCTAGTTTTCAGTGTGTGACATGTCTGACAGGCTGCTAGAAACAGAACACCATTTTACTTGGTGTTTGATGCTGAACAGAATCCATGAGCAAGGAACGTCAGCTGTAAAAGACAACTGCAGCCTAGGGAGCTGCCTTTAAAAAAGGATTTTTAACATGATAGTTCATAGAAATAAGAACAAGGGTATAAATGGTATTTGTTGCTTCCCTTATTTTAACTGAACATATGTCTATCAATTTCTTTAAAGTCTTTTGCTGCTGAGCTAAGATTTGCCTCATCGGACATATCATCTTTCTGACCTTTTATTTTTAATTTATTATTATTATTTTTACTTTTAACACTTCATATCACCTCACTGCTCTCCTGGTCATACCTTCCCACAATCCTTCCCCCATTCTTACTCTTTTTCTCCTCTGAGCTGGTGGGGCATCCCTGGGTGCCCCTGCCCTTACCTGGTACTTCAATTCTCTGCTAGGCTAGGCTCTTCCTCTCCTACTCAGTACAGACAAGGCAGCCCAGCTGTTAGAACATATCCCACATACAGGCAACAGTTTTTGGGACACCCCCTGTAGGTTGTTCAGCACCTACATGAAGGTCAAGCTGCACATCTGCTACATATGCGTGGAGAGGCCTAGGTCCAGTCTTATTTTTGTGTGTGTGTGTGTGTTTCAGTTCTGAGATTCCCAAGGTCCATGTTAGTTGACTCTGTTGGTCTTCCTGTGGAGTTTCTATCCCCTATGGGCCTGCAACCCTTCCTCCTATTCTTCCATAAAAGTCCCCAACCTCCATCCACTGTTCGGCTGTGGATACCTGTATCTGGCTGATTCAGCTGCTTAAAACAAGTTTTAGTTCCATAATTTGTCCTTCCTATTTAGTTCTTAGTACATCAGACACTTTGAAATTGTATACTCACATCTTTGGTTGTTTGTTGTTTATTTGTTGTGTAAATATTTTAAAAACGGCCACTGATCAAACCAACTATGTAAGGTGTGGTGGCTCTGCCTAGCTAAGCTGCCATGTTTCTTGGCAGGAGGCCACATGGCATCACAGCTAGAAACGGCCAGCCAGAAACACCAGCCCTGCCACCCATGAGACATCAGCATGGGAGATGGCCCTGTCAATCTTTCACACTGTCTCTGCAAGGCTGGGCATTACCCAGACCATCCCACAATCCACGCGGGCCCAGTAGGAAAATGAGACTCTAATGCTTAAATTATCCAAAAGCTTATATATTTGGTAATGATCAGTAACAAGATGTCCATACAATCAGAAGTGTAACCCAATACCCAACCTAGATATGCCAACTACCTTTGACTTATACACACAGGTGAATATCCTCCTCCATGTTCCTCTAGCTCTCTCATTCCTCCCTCCTAGCTCCTCGTCTTCCTTCTCCTCCTATCTTCCTTACTCCTCCTCTTCCTCTCCTTATTCATCCCACCTTAGCTCCTCCCACATTTATTTGTTGTTTCTTTTCCTATCTAAACTCTTGAGAGTATTTTTCTTTACAGATAACATATTTCAGTTTGAAAATGTCTGAGACAAAGTAAATATTCAAGAATATCTGGATAAAGAATAAATGAAGTTCATATAAGTATTAAAAAAGGTACCAACAGAAATTGGATACAACTATTCATTTGAGAGTGTTATTAAAAGAGACCAGACTGTTGGGTGGCTTTTATCTACTACTATACCTTATTGGAGAGAAGGCAGAAGTTCTCAAGATGTTCTAGACATACAGTTTTACTATGAATCAGAAGATCCACACATACCCTTCTCTCTGTGAGTTCTACACCTATTGATGAGTTAAACAAGTGACTAAGGGAGAGTTTCTCAGTGGGATATGAAGTAGAATCCACCAGTTATACAGCAGTCTATTCTAGTTACATAGCTGTCTCTAATTCTTCAATATAATTGGACTTATTGTTTCACTGAAGTTCACTAAGGTGGTCTTGAGAGAAATTATTACTTCAGTCTGCCAGTATTTACTCTAAGATGAATATTCATTTCTTCATGTCTACCCAAGATAAATCATACAGCATCTGTTAATGTGAAAATATTTCAATATATGCAATCATATGGCATTTTTAGAAAAAATATAAATTTTGAAATAACTTACATAACTATCAAATCAAAGTTGATGTCGATCTAGTTTTTTTCACTATTTATACTTACAAGAGAAAGCAAGCAGATTTAGTCCTCACCTATGGGAAAAAATACAAGAATATATCTATAAATGAAGTCAGTCTGAAGTCATTCACCGGTGCCTCCTACAACTCTCAAGTAATCAAAGTCAAGACATTTGACCCAAATTCAGAACCTGAAAATTAATTTAAAAATAACCTATTTATAATTTCCCTAAGTATAGCCAAATAATTTCTATTATTATTTTTCATTTTATATTAAATGAATCAATTAATTTTTAAATGAATCATAATGACTTGACAAAAGTTTTAGTAAATAAACCATAACTCTCCATAGAGAGAAGTGTTTTCCAGATTGACTAATGATGAAAAACAAGGACAAGAATGTAATATTTGGAGCTGGAGATTGACTTAGTAGAAGAGAACATTTCCAGATCTCAGAAAGCATAAAAGAATGAAGGAATGAATACATGTGTAAATATATTAAAAAACAACACACCAGTTATAAGAGAAGTGTTTATTGTAGTCAAGCTCTTGGGTATAGTATGGAATGAGAATGAAAAGAAATGATGTCAGATTCCCACACAAATGCATTGTAGGCGAAGATAAATTTGCAGACCAACTTTAGATATAAAATCAATGTCTTATAGGGGGTAAAGGGGAAGGATAGAGGAACTTGTTACCAAAATACCTGGGCAGAATCAAACAAAATCAATTACAGTTTTCACCTTCTTCAGGTTCATATAATTTGAATGGAAATGCATTACTGTGCTAAAGCCATTGTTATTGTTTTGCAGCAAGAACTTTAGTACAGATGTAACATGAAGTGTTGAATTAGGGTTTCTGAGTTTACTTTAGTTTCTGGGGTTTTTTTTGTTTTTGTTTTTATTTTTTGGTTGTTTTGGGTTTGGTTTTTTGCTTGTGGTTTGGGGTTTTTTGTTTTATTTTTTTTTTATTTTTTTCGAGACAGGGTTTCTCTGTGTAGCCCTGGCTGTCCTGGAACTCACTCTGTAGACCAGGCTGGCCTCGAACTCAGAAATCCGCCTGCCTCTGCCTCCCAAGTGCTGGGATTAAAGGCGTGCGCCACCACCGCCCAGCTTGGTTTGGGGGTTTTGTTTTTAGTTTGTGAGTTTTTTGCGGGGGAGAGGGAGACAAGGCATAGGAGCCTCTAAGTAGTAAAAGAAAAACCATAGCCAGTAAACAAGCTAGTAAATTATCAAATGTCATCAAATGGAGCTTATGTTAATATCCAAAACTATCTATGGCTAGAAGCTGCGACTCAGCATTAGAGATCATGCATAGACAAAACTTTGGGTTACAACCCTCATTCTGAAAAATCAAAACAAAATTGAACAACAAAACAGTACTTCTCTTTCATAACTCAAGAGATATTCACAGTCTTAAAAGAAAACCACTTGGTATTTCTAAAACAAATACTTTTTTAAACACACACACACATGCCAATTATTAAGTTGTTTTTATCACTTTTAAGTTATACGGTAATCTTGAACTCCAGATCTTATTGGTCATTGAACCACTAATCAAAAACATGTCAACAATCCTGAGTGAGAGATTTCAAGATAGCTAAGCAGATAAAGGTACAGTCCATCAAGTCTAACAAACAAAATTTTCAACTCACCAGGGAGAAGAAAAGAAAGCAATTCCACAAAACAGTCCTCTGACTTCCATACAACTTCACATACCCACCCCACCCCCACACACACACAGAGTGAATGAATAAGAACAATCAAGGTTATAAATAACACTGTAATTCTTCATCAAGTCAGGGAATATGGTTCCAGGCTAGACCACATGCTTGTCTTGCGCATGACTCAAGGTTTCATTTATACCACATTAAATGAACACAGGAAGTGATAACACTGTAGGTCGCTAATTCTATGGAGAAATTCTTCAAGTGCAGCTCTAAACCAGTAATTTTTCTTTGAGAATGTCCTGAAAAGGGAGATAATTTTAGAGCAAGTGAATACCAGTCCTGGGCCAGTGGTTTTAGCAGCTCTATAGAAAGGGAACACATAATTTAAGTATCTACCAAATATCTGTCTAGCACTACTGTTAGAATATAGCATAAGCTGCACTGTGTCATGATGAAGCCAGAGCTTTGTCACCTACAGAGTGATAGGTGTCTTAGCTAGGTGTGAATTTGTTAATTATGAAGGTATACTATTTTAACTTTGATAGAGTCTTGGGTTGTCACCCTAGGCTTTCATGACAAATAGCCACATACTACACTGTTTAAAACTCAGAAACACATCTATTCACAGATTTAAAGATTAGAAGTTTAACATTAAGATGATATGGCAGCATGTCTCCCAAGAGACCTATCATAATGAATGCTACAGGATCCTACATCCCTATTATGCCCTCTCATGACTATTGTTTCTGTTGTTTTCAGCTGAATGTTAGCTTTCTTAGAAGCTACTCCTATGAGTCATTTTGTTTTAGTTCTCATTTCAAAGACCTTATTTTCCAGTGGTCACACTGAATAATAAAGGTCCACTAATCATTGTGATTGAAGTTTTCTTCTTCACCATGTGCAAAAGGATGTCAAAGTTGTTGGTTGCTACATGTCTTCAAAAAGATAATCTGGCTTTGTCCTCCATTAAAATAACTTGATAATTGCTATTCAAGTCATATATGAAACAAAACGTTTTCTAGAACTTGAATAGCGAGCTGATTTGTAATGATCAATTACAACAGTGTTTATTTTATTCTAATATATCGTCTACTAAATCATCTCAATCCACAAAACAATACTATGAAATAGATTGCACTAAGAGACACTCTGAGTCTATAATCAACTCTTCTCAACTCCAAAATATCATCTTCACTAATACATTGCAAAGTCATGTCAATAATACATTCAAATTATCAGTCTATTAAAATGATTCAGCTACAATATTTGTTGTCAATATGGTTCATCATAAAACATTCATCTAGCAAATGCCTAGGGAATTTGCAAATGCGTATGTGTCAAAATGTTAATTAATTAAAAATGAATAAAATTTAGTAGATCTATTATTATCCATGCCTGGCAATTTAGGCAAAGAAAGAACTAGGCCCTGTTCACACTGCTGCCTAATGAGTATAACACTGAATTAATTAGTAAGAATCATAGACGGATTGCTGTGGTTTAGACATAGCACTTAGAAATTCAGATTTCTGGGCATGATGAATTTGAGCCTCAGATATGATGTTAGGAGGCCAGATTAATCATACAAGGTTAAATCTGGGTTTCACATACAACCCAGAGTTCATATGCATGAGTGCATATCTTAGCATAAAATATAATACATAGTGAAATCAGAAATAAGTTGAAGGAGCTGAAAAGGAGCTTCACAATAAAAATTGGTAAAAGTAGCTTTAAAAGTATTCCCCTTCCCATTTTTCCCACAAGAGCAGGAACTTTAGTCTTAGGATATACCTAATATGTTATCTCAGCTGCTAAACAAGACTAATTGGTATTATACTTTTCCTGTGTTTTGTCTTTTGAATTTGTTTACTGAATTTAAATAGTACACAATATTCCACAATTTCCACCAAAATAAGGGGAATTAGTAGGAGACCCGCAGGTTCCATCTTTATCCTTTTAAAGCTGGTGATTGGTGAAAGTGGCAATAATAAAGAGACCCTAGAAGGAAAAGGCAATAAATCAGAGCTCTGGATAGTGTCTAGCTTATTATTTTGGGCTCTCTAGTTCAGCTTGTTGAAGTGTCTTATTAATGAAGTCTAGATTGCAAGTCAATTGCCCTATGGAACAGTTATCCTAGCTCAATTCCATGGCTAGTGGGCAAGAATAAAGAGAAATGCTGAAACATAGAAAAGAATACAGGTGAGAGAACTGCAGTGGTAAAGAGCAGGTGATTGCTTCATTATTTACTCTACCAATCCAGGCAGATTCTTGCTTCTCCATTCAATTGGGTTCTAAGCCTTTATGGAATTGGTATCCTTTTGAAATAAAAGCATGGACATTTTAAAGAAAACTTTGCTCACATCAACTATAGAATTATAAGAGAAACAAGTACATAATTACCTTATTATAAGAGAGAATTTTCAAGCATTTGCCAACCCGGAACTTAAGGATATTCATCTCTTACAATACTCAAGATATTTATTAAATAGGATAGATATGATGGTGAAATTTCATCATCAACTTGATTGGACTGGCAAATGTCCTGAATATTAGGAAAACACAGCTCTGTAGTATATATATATATATATATATATTTATGTGTGTGTGTGTGTGTGTGTGTGTGTGTGTGTGTGGTCATTTAAAGAGATAAGGGCTGACTTAATGAACAATTCAGTTCGTTGTTGGATCCAAAATTTGAATAGACTGTTGGGAAGTAGTGAAAATATGCAAATTAGGGCTTGCTTGGAGGAAACATGTTATTTTGGGAAATAGTGTTGACATTAACTTTGTTCTCTTCCTCTTACTGCCACACTGATAATTGGCTATCAAGGTGTGCTGATTTATTCTCCCATGTCCTTTCTAACATAACTGACAGAATCCTCAGACATCATAATCTTGCGTATTATTTTTCATTTGTTAAAATTTTTATCAAGTATTCCACAGCAGTGACTTCAAAAACTCAATTGATCAGGAGACAGTCTATGATTTTCCTAATTGACATCTAGAATGGGATGTTATGGTATTCTGAGAGAAATTAAAGAGTGAGAAATGTAGAGCTGACTAGTAAATCTTCAATATACCATAGTGATATAGAAATCCAGAGGAAGACCAGTAAATGAGTGACCCCTAGCAGAAGTGACTCTTTAAGAACCCCAAATAAACACCACCATTAGAAATGTGCCATTATTTCTTTAAGACTGAAATTTTCATCTCAATCTATTTTATCATAGATAAACAATTCATATCATTTAGGTCTCCCATGCTCAAGGAAGATAAGACCTTTCTTGAAAATTTAGGGGAAATCTCATGATAGGAGTTCTGTTCAGAAGCTTTACAGAGTACCTCAAGATTCTGAGGACTTTTGAGTGTATTTATGAAACAGG
Organism: Mastomys natalensis; assembly: GCA_021653895.1. Taxonomy (NCBI): domain Eukaryota; kingdom Metazoa; phylum Chordata; class Mammalia; order Rodentia; family Muridae; genus Mastomys; species Mastomys natalensis. The sequence continues at coordinate 5,181 of JAJTUV010003726.1, read as the reverse complement.
GAACATATTAAAGATTCTGAGGACTTTTGAGTGTATTTATGAAACAGGGAACATATTAAATACAATGTTTCTCTTTCTCCCATATTGAAATATCTCTTAGTAAAATTTGATACAAAATTCCTGTAAGTATTGGGTTTCTCTTGAATGATGGTGAATATGGGATTCAGGCCCATGTTTTGTGGTTTTTTGGAGACTCTCTTTAGACATTTTTGGTTCTCAGTATAAGAGAGAGTCTTTATAGTGACAAGGGTGAAAGCAAAGTCAGGCAATGGCTAGTGATCCTCTGTCTACATGGAAAATGCCCTAAAGGCACATGTTTTCTTCTATTAAACAGTCATGTGTATGCCAGACTTTTATTTTATGTTCTGTGTTCATTTCTTTTCCCTGCACATGCCTTTCTAGTGAGAATATATGATTCATTAAGGCACAAAGGAACACAGTATTTTATTAATGTGCTAACTTGAACCGACTAGTTCCTGTAAAGAAACTGTAAGTGTCAAGGCCAGCTCTTATGATACTTTAAGTGGTTTAGGAAAATCAGCTAAGAAGTATTGCTGAATCAACATGACCAGCATCAATGGCTGCAACAGCGCTCTCATGCCCTCTATTGGCTTGTTACTTTTGTTACTCAAGAAAAAAGTTGAAGTCTCATCACTTTTTACAATGAAAGCACATACAGCACTTTCATTTCTCTTTACTTCTGTAACTATCTACTCATTCATTTTTGAATAGCGAAAAAGGTTTCATGACTTCTTCATATTTGGTTTTCAATCATTCCTGGAGTAAATTAGAATAGACTTGTGTATACACATGGGAATGAAAACTCTACATCTAATTTCCATTTTGAATTGAAGTATAAGAACAGACAGTAGAGATGCTGCATTGATTAAGGCATTAGCTGCTCTTCCAGGGAACTTAAGTTGGATTCCTAGCACCCTCACAGTGGCTCACTTTAGTCTGTCACTCCAATTCCAGTGAATCTGAAGCTGTCTCCTTCCCTCCTCAGATGCTGAGGGAGGATGATCCATCCACTGAAACTGTCATACAAATAAAAATTAAATTTAAGTTAAACAGCAATGACAAGATTTAAGAAAGAGTATTTGTTTCATTGCCTAAGACAAAGTTCATGCATCCGTGACAGCCATAATGTACAAGACATCTTGTATACAATGTGAATAGTTTTACATGATACAAAGAGCAAAAGAGTTTTCAATCAAAAAGCCCTAAGATTAAATCCAGGAAGTTTTTCACCCTTAATGATCACACTGAACCAGATAAATACATGAATTATTTTTATCTTATAAATGGTGTGGCTTACAATTCTTATCACATATCATTGGTTTCAGGACCAAATGGTGATATGAATGGTCCTACTGAAAATATAGTACCTATTCAGTACACATAGTTTGCTTTTTTTCTTTTAATTTGCTATATAAACATTTTCTGTACATGTATTTGGAATGAAACTTAAGTTTCAAAAAAGAAAAAAAATCTAACGAGGACTTTTTAGCCAGTAAATATGAAGGAAATCTATTATCTTATTGATATTGTTGTTCATTTTTTCTGACACAGGATCTCACTATATAGCCTCAGCTAGTCTAGAAATCACTATGCAGATAAGGCTAACCTGGAATTTACAGAAACCTGCCATCATCTACCCACAATGTGCTGTGAATGAAGCTGTACATCATTTCCAGGGAAATGTTTTTATTAATGAAGAACTGTGGGAGGGTTGACCAGAAGCGGGATAATGACTGGACTGTAAAAGATAAAAGTAATTAGAGACAGAGAGAGAGAGAGAAGGGAGGGAGGGAGAGAGAGAGAAACTTGGAAAGTTAAGAGGTCCTCAACAGGATATTGCCATAAGCTTGATTCTGAATATCAAACAGAAAGCCCACATGCAGCTACACTACCAGATATCAACACCGTAGGTTGCTGTTGCCCTCTAACATGAGCTTCAACCACTAGAAGAAAAAAATGATTAATTAAAGGTACCATTGTCTATATAACCCATATTTACATGGAAGACATTGAGTTAATTGGAAATGATATATACAGGATGTCACTTAACCTCTCAGGAAAGAACTCTGACCAAGCTATACCCTCCTCATTTACATTGAAGAAATTACATGCTGGAAAACTTCACATAAACTGACTCTCTAATTAAACAAATATTTCTCTAAAAGGAAACTCTTTACATGTGCTGCAGGTAGCAGTTTTGTTTCTACCAAGCCTTAGTCTTTGCCATTTGCTAAAATACAGGTTTGTTTTTTTTTTTTCCTGCTTCATGCTTTAGAGCATGAAATCATGAACTCCCAACTCTTTTTAATAGTAGCCTACTATATAAAAGAAAATAATTGGTTTAATTGCTATATGTATAATAAAAATATAAATAATTCTGGTGTTAGAATTTTAGTTTCCAAGTGAAGTTGGTAATAATGTAACATAATTAAAACTTCCTTTTTTTAATTCCTAAAATTTTCTTAAAACTTAGAAATTTTTACAGATAATTCTCTTAACAAATTTGTTAAAATTTTAAAATATCACATGATAAATAAGTTCGGCTGTTACTTTTTAATCAATGAGTCAGGATGAAAACAGGTCAAAACTGTTCAATTTAAAGAAAAACATTTTTATTTGCTAATATACATGCACATATATTTTTCTTAGATCATAAATTAAAACAACTTAGGATAAGGGATCATTTTTGATGACCAGGAACTTGAATGTAATATTTAATGAGACATATTTGATGGAATTTCTTTATCAATAAATACATGTACAATTGTAATTGTATTAGTCTTAGCAGAAAGTATTAAGCTAAAGTGATATATGGTGCAAAATGACAACTTTCCTTTATCATTTTAGAAGTGAAATTACATATAAAGGACCCCTCATACATAATGGTTGTACTGAAGACTATTCAAATTTACACACTTGCCAAAGAAACTTGCATTCATAAGAAACCATACTTCAAGATTTGGCCTTCTCCAAAGGTAACAATATTTTCTTGCAATTTTGAGAAGAAACAGTGATTCACAATTTGTGGCAATGCCCACTATTAAGTGGGTACATGACCCATATACTACAGTATATTGTGTTGTGACCTTTGGTCAGCTAGGTGTATCAAATAGTTTATCTTTACATTTTTTAAAAAAAACTCAGGGCTTCAACCATTTAAATAGCCATAAGATAAATTTTTGTCTAGCCCTTATCCATATATTCAACTTAACCATGAGTTAATTGACATATAAAACCTAGTAAGTTGAGAAGGATTTGTTTAAATATAGTTCTTGCTATAGATTATTTATGTCATAAATCTATCTTTATCTCAATCTGATCACTCTCCTGAAGTAAGAAAACCAATTCATGTATCTATTAATGTTTCTTAATCTGTAAAGTGATAAAATTACATGTGATTAATTTTGGATGAACTTTATACATGATTGCACCAGATCTGATTCTTCCCAGTAATGTATCTCTGGAATTGAAATCTATCAGAAAATTTTAGTAATTTGGAAAAATTCCTTATAGAGTATATAAACATGTTTGTTTTGTAAATTCTTTAAAAAATATGTAGCTTCAACTACAATGTCCTATCTATGGAAAATTTCAGCAGTGAAAAGTTAGTTTATTAAATTTAACTACTTTTTTTCAATTATAATACATTTTGATCATATTATTTATTTTCCTTAAACTCCTCCAAGAGTTTCCCTACTTCCGTACTCAGACAAATTCATGCTCTTTCTCTATGTTCCTTAATAATATACCAGCAGTATAAAGGAGTAGAGAAGATAGAGTGAAGGCTGAAGGAGTTGAGAGGATTCGACATCATGAGGAAAGCAAAATTACCAACCAATAAGAGCCCCCAGGGTCTAAACCACCAGCCTGGGAGCGCTTAGTGGGGGACCCATGGCTCCAGCTCTATATGCAAGGGAGCTATATATAAGTGGGAGAAGAGATCCTTGGTCCCATGAAGGCTGGACGTCGTGGGGGTGGGATATTCGAGGGTGGGGAGCTGAGATACAGGGGAGGTTGGGTGGGGGTACACCAACGTGGAGGCAGGAGGAGGGGGGAAGGGATAGTGAGTTCCTGGGAGGGAGGAGGGAAATGAGGTAAGGAGAGAACATCTGAAATGTAAATAAAATTTCCAATTAAAAAAAAAAAAGAAAAGAAAGCCACATAATGGCACTTGGAAATAATTCCTTGGCAATTTGCTTTAGGAAAATGCTTTGTTGCTATATAAATTAGCCCCAAAATTTTAACATAGAGAAGTATGGAACTGATAAATAGTATTTGCCACTGAGAAATCTTTACTCCTAATAATACCGTGCAAGTGTTTATTCCCGATGTATATACTCTTAAGCAAAAATTGCTTTATTTATTACTTTTTGTTGATATCAAAGAAGTTAGATATTGATGATTGTTGACCTATGAAGACAATAAATAAAAAGACTAATAGAGATTTTTTGAACCAATAGAAATTCTACTTTGTAAGGTCCTTGGATTAAATTCAAAATCTATTTCTACTTGTTTGCACCATTGAAGTCAAGTTGAACAAAATTTGTCAAATTTACAGAATGTACAGATTTCAACATCTTGATAAACTCTCAAGAAATGAGTTTGTTTCTATGGCTGCATTGTAGAGAAGTGCACTGAATGTGAGTACTTTGCCTGGGCTCATCATAAAGCAGCTTTCATGGATCAGTGATGAGAATGAGAAAGGAAGAGAAGACAAACAGATGAGGGGCAGGCAATGCTGTCAGAATCATACCCACGATCTTCAGATAATTCTTCTTTAAGTATTCAAAACAAATCATACATACAATAAACCATCATGGTTGGAAGGTGTTGTGTTAGATATTTAAAATGGCAGCCCCTCATCTTGTATTACAGAGTTGCCATGTTCCTGACTAGGCTAGGCCTGAAACCAGGAGCAAGTGGCAGAGGTGTGCTCCTACTGCTGCCGCCCATGGCTCAGGTGGCTGGAGACACAGGCCCTGCCACCTATGAGATGCTAGAATTGGAGATGGCTCTGTCAATCTTCCATGCTGTCTCCACAAGGCTGGGCTGAGCCCAGACCATCCTGCCATCCATACAAGGCCCAGTAGAAATTGAGACTCTAATGATTAAATATTAACCAAAGGCTTTATATATTTGGTAATGCTCAATAACAATATG